>RJWH01005206.1:0-73385 GCA_004363575.1 Solenodon paradoxus | reverse complement strand
AGTAAACGGTCTCGGCTCCGGTAAAAGAAACACAGACAATGGCTTTTCCCGGGTAAATGAGAGCAGAGCTTGGTCCTGCTCTAACTCCGGGTCACAGGGATGTTTTAGGAGGTCTCACTGCGTGTTGAGATGCACCAAGTCCTCGTGACTACCCTGTGCAGAGCTGGCACCTCAGGCTCCACTGTGACAGACAGGGCTGTCCTGATACTGCGGAGCATGAAGCAGAGCTGAGTCTAAAACAAAGTCAGATCTTACGTCAAACATGCAGCTACAGATAAGGGGATTGTTTGATTTCCAAGTCAGTCAAGACAGCGACTAGACCTTGCACACCCAGGAAAGCCAGACCTGAGGGCAGGCATTGAGTCCTCCTGTCATGTATGATCGTTTGCTTATCCCATCGTCACCCTCACCGCCACCATCCCAGTCGCCCTCACCTCCATCGTCACCCTCACCGCCACTATCCCAGTCGCCTTCACCTCCATCGTCACCCTTACCACGCCACCACCACCTTCCCCATCCTCTTCATCACCATCACCACTGTATTTTATAGTCACCTATAAAATATCTATTTTTAATCATCATCATTATCATCGATGCATTCATCACCACTATCGTTACAAATATCACCATCGCCCTCACCAGTATCATCACTCTTCATGAAGACCTCCACTAATTCTGACTGGAAGACAGGGTGGCTGAACGATGCACACTCACGCTTGCATTGTTCCTCAGCTCATCTAACGTAGCCCTTTTCTCTGAATTAAAAATGTCATTAGCACACCCAGCAATGAGCATCGCATCCCATCTGCTTGAGGATCATCTGAAATGGTAAACTCCTTCCGTCACGAGAAGGTGGAGTTTTTACAGGAGCGAAGCCAAGGGCCAGCCTGGACACCATTTATCAAAGCTGCTCTTCAAACACTTACATCATGAAAGTGCCCATTTTAATATATTCCACCAACAAAGGATCTGTTTAAAAATTATTTGCCAGACTGATGGCATCCTGCTGTTTTGTGTGTGTTCTTTTCTTGATTCACGTGAAATTTGAAATTTCTCCCAGATGTTTGCTTCCTATACAATCTTAGTTTCATTTCTCTCTTGTCTATGAATGTCTTTTAGCCTGTTTATCAGTGTTTGTGTTTATGTTGGTTGATTTGTAAATGTTCCTTATATACTAATGATACAAATGCCTTGTCTTTTGTGAACGTCTTCAAATGCCTGTCTCTATACGAGGCATTTCCCCTGCTTTCATTTGCCTTTTAGCTTATCTATAACCTAGCTTAGTAAACAGAATTTGAAAATATCGAGTCACACATAGAAGTTTTCTAGGGTAGAAAACCTTCCCAACGTCTCTAGTAGATCAAAACGCACTTCTGTGTTTATTAAAGTGTATTGCACTAGAGTACCGTTTATTCCTCTTTGTTCTGGTCGTTTCTTTTTCCAGTCATCATGTGATTTTCTCTCAGTTAAGCCAGACCAGGAGGCACGATGTCTCAGGAGAAGCAAGGTGGTAAAAATGGAAAAATAATGAAGTAAGAGAAGCTGCTGTGTGTCCCCGATAAAAGCCTGCTTTCTACTCCTTAGGTCCCTGTCAAGCCTCTATGCTGGCTCCAAGGTGGAGAGCGGGACGTGACAGAAATGTCAGATGGCTCAGTACCCAGGAGTAGGGGTCTTCTGTTTCTTGTGCTCAGGGTTCTAGGGACACAAGGCTCCTGAGGCTCCTCTCCCAGCAGAGCCCAGGGCAGTGAAGTGAAGACGCCGATGCTCTCAGGCTTGCTGGAAGGGCCTGAGCGCCCGACCAGTGTGGGGCAGGGACAGAGCCCCCTCCACATTGATGCGGGTGGGGACAGCCTCGCCAGGCTGCACGGCAGCAGTGACAGGATGGGAGGACCTGGAGCAACTTGTTCTGCATAAACCCCTGAGGACAGAGACACCACCTGGCTCTGCACAGACTGAGAAAACCAATCCTCCCTGACTTTCTTGCTCAGCATAACGTTCTCAGGCTGCTCCATGGTGTCCAGACGGCAGGAGACAGGTGCCGAACGAGCATGCCATGTGCCTTCCACCAACACGAAGTCCATGGCACGTGCATCCATTTCAGAAAGAACAACTGTAGCTTCATAAATGTCTCTGCATTCTGAAGACTGCATGCCACAGTCAAAGGAACGCATGGGTAGGAAAGCAGGTGTCACTGTTTATGTCTGTGTCTGTGCTCCCTCCCCTTTTCGTTGCTTATTTCGGCTTTATTGTGGTAACATGGAAAAAGTGTGTATACACAAATACATTGTGGTGTTAATGTCACAAGAAGCTATTTGACATTCCATCACCTCACATAGTTTCCATTGTCTGCTTCCCTTTTTATCTGTGGTGAGAGCGGTAACCCTTTACCCCCTGAGAAAATTCACGGACATACTGCAGTATTCTTACTGCAGTGAAATCATGGTGCATCTGCATATGTGCTAATACATATTTACATAGATATTAACTATTCCACGATGTGAAGGCTGTGATGGTCCCTCTGAAACAGAAGTGTGCTATTTGACACTATACTCCTCATCCTTGTTTAGAGATGCCACTTGACACCTGAGAAATCTGCAAACACCACGCCTCAGCAACCAAAGATTAACCACTGAAACCAAGTGCTTAGGAAAAAAATCAGATTAGCACTTGCTTCCTCTCTTGGCATAGCTCCAGGCTTCTGCTGGAATTCCTGCAAGAGTCTACATGACCTCAGAGTTCCTGGGCTGTATCTGGTGCTCCTCCAGCTCTAAGTTGTCTCTCTGCATGGCCGTCTCTGGATGAAAATGCACGCTGCTCGTAGGAATTTCATGCTATGAGGATACTCGGATTTGAGTCATCTTGATGCTGGACATCTGTGTCATCCCTCCATTGGCTGGTGTTAGTCGTGCTGTGTGGACCTGCCTTGACCCAGTTTAATTGAACATAGAGAGTATCACAGACATGGAGCTGAAAGAATCCAGCACAAGAGGCCCCATTCACATGGGACATGTGGAATAGGTAAATCTACAGAGGCAGAAAGTGGATTCGTGGCGGGGAGGACTTGGGGGCCTTCTTAATGATGACAGGGTTTCCTTTTGGGGTGATAATATGTCTTAGAACTAGAGAGGACAATTGTACAATGTCGTAGAAGCTACTCTAAGTTACCAAATTGCTCACATGAAAATGGTTAATAGTTAATTTTATGTGAATATCACCTTCACACACACACATACACGCACACACGCACACAAGGCTAGTGTAAAAGGGCAGTGCATTATTTACCTCTAAATCCTCTATCAGCTTCTAGAACACAGAAGCCACTCAATAAATATTTGAACTAAATTACAGGAATTAGAATGAGATCATTTATAAAACCCATTTCAGGCCCACTATTTCATATTATCTGTTGTGTAGATGACCAAAGAAGACCCATTATTCTTAATTTGAGATGTGTGAAATGCCAGCCTGCTGGCTCCAGTTTAATTCACAGCACAGCCACCTTTGGAAGAAGTTCTTTATGATTTATTAGCCCTGCTTAGCCTGTGTGTGCACAATCCATCACAGCTGGGCCAGGTAGCTTCCTTTCTCCTTGGGGCCGGGCAGAATGGCATTTGGAAGGTAGACAGATGATATTTCCCTTGGGGAGCTTGACTTTCCTTCACTCGACAGCGCCCTCTGGCTTGAGCTCAGAGGCTGCACCCTGGGGTAACAGGCAGGTCCAGGCTGCCGCCTGCGAGAAAGGAGGTGGCAGGCATGAGCCAGAGACATCATCCTCTGGTTCCACAGCAAATGTGGAGTCCTTGCTGGTTGTCCCCCCAGAGGTTTATTTCTCAGCTAAGTCTGCTTTGCATGGTCAGTTCTCTCCCATCTACTTTCCAAGAGACACTAAGTCTGCATCCTGATGTGCCTGGTCCTGGCACTAACTGTCCCGCATTCCAGAGACCCTGCCCCAGGACATGCAAAGTCCTGATTTGGGGTGACAAGTGTGGCAGGTTGGGGGAAAGGGGCAGACCCCATAGGAGTCCCTAAAAATGGGAACTGAGTGAGTCAAATGGAAAGGATATGTCTGTACATCAGTGACTCATGTATTAAGTCAGCAGCTGGGTGGGCAACCTGGGGCCAGGGGCGGGGGGACAACTATAAAGGAACAAATAAGTAAAAATACTTCCTACTCCTCCTTTGCCTGTCTTCATTCCTGCTTACCTGCCTTCTCTTTATAAAAAAAAAAAAAAAAAAAAGGGAAATGATAGGGATTTCTGAGCCCTGAAGGCGTTGTTGCTGCTCTGTCCACACTGCTGGCCCCGTCCACCACTGTGCTCCTTTCACACCGCCCCCGTCTGCACCGCCCAGTCTGCACAGGCCCCTCCCCCCATTTCCTGTCCACACTGCAGCCCACAGTGACTGGGTGAGGACCAGGCAGCCCCTTCCAGCCATCTGAGGCCCGGTTCCTGCTCTCTGCTGGCATCATCAGCATGGCCAGCACGTCTCTGACCCTGCCTGGGATTAACTTGTGCTTTGTGTGAAAAGGTGCCGTCGTTTGTACTATTTGACATTATGAAGATTGAGGCTTTGTGCTGTAGGAGTCTGGGTAACGATGAGAACGTTTGCAAGGCCACCCCGCAGGCCCAGGCATCCCGATAAGGCAGTTAACCGAGGACCGTCTGAGGAAGAGGCGTGAGCCGGCCCCTGCGACTAGAGGCCCCAGCGTGCTAGAGGCTCAGAGGACTCGGACGGGCCGGCCTGAGGAACCAGCCCACTAAGTCCTGCGTGAGAGGCACATACTGCTCAACGAGCAAGTCTCTTCCCCAGGAAAACACAACTGTCCTTTGAAAACAGCCACTGCAGACTTAGCACGTGCCACAGAGAAGCACACATGGCCACACGTCGCTGAGTCCTCCAGGGTCTGAGCAAAGCTACAGTCTCTGTTTCAGAAACTGCGACCAAAGCGCCTATGGGCGAGCAGACAGGGGCCCCATCCCAACAGGTGCCTGGGCTCCTTGCCTGTAGCGGACTCTGGCCTTTCTCACCGATGATCTTGCTTCTCTGATATCACCAGCAATGTGTCCTGTCATAACAGTAGCAAAGCTCCCTCTGCCTCTTACTCTTCTTTTCAACAATAGAGCTCAGGTTTCTTTAGTGTTCATGATGCTGCTAAGAAGATCACATACTTAACAAAACAAAAGATTTTCTGTATCTAAATACAAATCAGGTTCTGGTCGACTATCTTCATCTCCAGCTAACATGCAAGTGAAGCCTGAGCAGGTTCTGTTCAGCCTGTTTCCCTGCCCAGAGCTGCAACGTAGGACCCTGATCCACTTACCTCTGACCTCCAGGTGTCCGTGATGAAGGTTTGGGGTCGCCCTCCAGTTTGCTCAGCATGTGCAGAACTTCTCCTAAGGACAATTGCTCTTGATTTTATAGAAATGGACTAGGGGTGTGTCCACGGTGAGACCCATGTGCACATCCCTAAGTGACTCCTGGAGTCTTCTGTGTCCTCTGAGGGGAACTGCGGGCAGGTCGGTCCTGCCTGTGCTGGCTGGGACGCATGGGCTCTGGCCCCTGGCGCCGCCCTCATTTGACAGGGTGCTGATGTCAGTGCTCATGCAGGAGAGCCAGCATCTGGATGTCCTTCATCTGCAACCCGCGAGGAGAGTGCGGGTGTACAGCTGAGCTCTCTCCTCTGGGACCAGCACAGCGGCACTTCCAAGCTCACTGGGAACTGGTGCAGCCCTGTGACTGATCTGACCGAGATACCAGCGCAGAGCTTAGCATTCTTCACCTGCCCTCCCTCTCCTCCAGGATGAGCCTCACCCTCCCAGTTGCCTGGACACTGGGAGGGGCCTGCACACCCAGCTCTTGGGTGACACCCTCAGGTGAGGTCCTCAGGACAGCGTGTGAGTCAGCTGTGAGGCGCCAAGACCCTGAGGTCCGCGGTTACCTGCCTGCTCTGCGCACAACAATTAGCTCGTCATGGGACCCCAGAACCCCGAGCCCCGGGCCCAGGTTGGAGAAATACCTCTCAGCCAGAAGGCCTGAAAGCACAGCTGCTATCGATCACACAGTGCTGCTCACATCGCAAATGCTCGTCATCCATGTCTCCTGCATGACAAGCCACCAGAGCGCAGTCGCCCGGTCACCATTACACTGGCTTCTCCACTGTTCCATAGGTCTGCACGTCCCTTTGCAAAGCACTCTCCCACATGCAATAATGTCTGGGGCAGG
Source organism: Solenodon paradoxus (assembly GCA_004363575.1). Taxonomy (NCBI): domain Eukaryota; kingdom Metazoa; phylum Chordata; class Mammalia; order Eulipotyphla; family Solenodontidae; genus Solenodon; species Solenodon paradoxus. Next base: position 67,163 of record RJWH01005206.1, on the reverse strand, counting down.
TATCTCTGCGCCCACTTTTGATACCAGGAAAGGGAAATCAGGAGAGGTTAAGAGATCCGCCCATGGCTTCTGTGCGTGTTGATGAAAAAAAAGTAAAGCTGACAACCGAACACAGAGCGGGTACCCCAGCAACATCAGAAGCAATCATTGCGTAACAGTGTCAGGGTGTGGCTCAGCGGTTAAGTCTGCGGCTCAGGATGGAGGGGTCCACACAATGCCCAAGACTCAGGTTTGCTGCCTGGGACTGGGGGGACCAACACCAACCGACATGAAGGGCTAAATGGATGCATGACTGCTTCTCCCCCTTCTCTTCCTGCAGCCTGCCACCTTGCCTTCATTCCTGCCTGCTTCCTTCCTCTAAACAGATAAACAACTCTTAAAAAAAAAAAAAAAAAGAAAAAGAAAAAAACAATATCAGATGCTGTAGATCCTCCCCAAGGCTTAGGGACACCTGCGATGGTGTTGATGGCGGTGGCCATTTTATTGTAATGTCTTCTTTGCTTGGGTCTCATCTTTTCCAACCCAGAGAAGGTGGTTACACAGTGTGAGCATTGATGCTAGTGAGTGAATTCGGGGGAGCAAAACCCCTCCTTCACATTGACTTTGCAGAACCACTCACGAGGTGTGTGAAGCGTGGCGGGCAGCAGAGGCACACGGGAGTGGAGGGGCCTGTGCTGGCCCCGGGCTGGGACTTCCAGGCTCTCGCCTCATGATGGGCAAAGCGCTGACTCATGTCCGTCTGTCTCTTTGGAAGTTTGACTCAGCACTCATATTGAACAGTTTCTGTGGGACACATGTTCTCAGATAAACCTGTATTAACTATTCCCCCAACAATCACCTCGATCACATGTCATCCAAGTTATCATGCTCCCCCAACTTGGAAAACAGAGTGGTAATCCTGAAGAAGATATGTATGGTCTTTTCTGCCTAATGGCTTACTGCTTATTTTTTCATATATTGCATTCTTTTCAAAATTCTGGTTTCAGAACCAAATCACATCTAAGGACTTGTAGTTTCTCAGATTTAACTGACAGAATTTTCTGGAAAACAGCAAGTTTATCTCACTGCTCCAAGAACATGGATTCTGGAGCCCGATAACCCACGGTTCAGGTCTTGCTCACATCCTGTCTTCTACATGAACTTGGAGACATTATTGACACTTCCCGGGAACAGTTTCCTCATTTGTAACGAGGGCTGTGGCAAGCGGCGTGGATGAAGATGACAGGCACAGATGCCAAGGGCAGTGCAGTCAGTAAGTGACAGGTGGCATTTGGTGCTTGCTTTCCAATCACTGTGACAGTGAACGAACCGTGAGAGCAGACGTTTTCAAACTTTGTTTCTTATAGATCCCCTGGAATTTGCAAAGATAGTCAAGTTCTGCATTCTCCCTTTCTCCCAGTGGTTATATTTGACATAATTACAGTAAAACATCAATGCAAGAAATCGATGACTGCACACTGGGTGTCTACAGCTGTCTGCACATGGAGAGGTGTGTGCCACCACCCCAGTCAAGGTGCAGTACTGCCCCCCCGAGACCTCCCCCTGCCGTCTCTTCAGAGTCCCACCCGATTCTCCCACCACGCCCCATCCAGCCACAAGTCTGTTCTCCATTTCCACAGTGTACCATCGACGGGCTGACCATTCTCAGTTAGATCACACAAGACGAGGTGTTTGGGACTGACCTGTCCGTCCTCTGTGTGTATCCGACAAATAGAGCTGAGCCGCACCCCTGGCCGAGGCTCCCCAGTGCTTAGCGGCCACCACTGGATGGCTGGTGGTTCCTGTCACACTGGCCTTTACAGAGAAAGCTGTGCTCAATGGTGACGTGCAGCTTCCTCAGGGCCATTACTCTCTAAGGGGAAAAAGGCTGGTTTCTAAGATGATTCTGAACCAAGTGAAGTGGGAAATATCTGGAAGAGAAAAGAACTAGCCATGAGCTTTTGTTCTTATCAAAGACATGTTGGTCACAAGCCCCCAAGGATCATATTTAAAGTTTAAGAAGATGGATTATCAACGTGGGTCCTGGGACCCTTCCAGAAATTCTGCACAGAGAAATATACACCAAGGACCAATGTCTGCATTTTTTCCCTCCTGACAACTTCAGAGAATACTAGTCACATGGAAACAGAGATTTCACTGAAAACGCATTGTCCAAATATTTCCACAAATATCCTATCCTGAGAGAAAGTGAAGCCTTCACACCATAACCGTTTTGAGGATGCTTGTTAAAAACACCATGTGAGACAAAAATACTCAAGTTCAGAGTAAGACCAGAAGATGAGAGGTTCTCCCAGATTAGCCTTATCAGGGTAAGTCAGTCCTCATGCAGAAGGGCACCTGAATGTCCCTTCAGGTGTGGCCAATAGGTCACCTTGCCTCAGGTAGGGCAGCAGCTGCCTGGCTCAGAGCCCTGCTTCTCCTGTGCCCAGGCCCTCCGGGGGAGCTCGGTGCTGTTTGGAGGAGGTTCCCTTGCACAGGAAGTATTTACAGGAGACATAACCCAGACACTGTAGATTTGGGGGATAAGACTTGTCAGAGCAAAGTTTCTCCCCCGGCCCTGGACAATGGGGACTGGGGTGAAGCTATTCCGGTCCACTCCAAAGAAGGCATGAGGAGTCCCAGTGATTTAAGAGGGGCGCTTGTCTTCCAGCAGGTGGGGCAGGGAGGAACGCCTGGAACACAGGCGACAGGTCCTGCGCCTTTGGGGGTGAAACTGAAGGAATCCCCCGAGTTCTCACGTCCCAGCCTGGAGCTCTGTCTTCTGGCCCCAACACTTCATGGGAACAGTGGAAGCTTTCCTGCCCCAGAGAGACACTGAGGCAGGACAGGAGCCAACACCCATGATGGTAAATTTCCAGAGGCTATGAGGGAAGAAGCACTGCCTGGAAATTATGGTTAAGGACAAGAAGTCAGGATGAGCTTCCTGACAGATGTCCTCCCGGCTGGATCAAGGGAAAGAATGAAGACAATGTGCCTCCTTGGCTGCATTCTTATTGCCCAGAATTCACAGGTCCCTGGGGCTGGAGGCCAAGGGAGAATTTGGGACCCTGTTGGGATGAGAGCAGCTTCTTTGACTTGGAGAGAAGTTAGCTCGACAGAGATCAAGTTCCAGGAAGCTGCTAGAACACTGATGCATATTATAAATTAAATTGGATTATAAAAACAAAAGACCGTTCTTCACGTCTTGCTTGTGCATGGATATAAATGCACAGTTACTGTGTGCGCGCAGTAATCCATTATCCCCACAGCTGACTGAAAACTGATGCCACCGGCTGTGGAGAAATGAGAGTGCACACAGGGAACATCGCTTGGAGGCGGGGTCACCGGAGCCCAGGGCCCCCTGACACGTGCATTATTAGTCCAGCCCAGAGTCATCAAGTACTCGCTCTGTGCTAGCAGTGCTGAGGAGCTAACAACTGAGACGACAGGGTGAGCCAGATCCAGCAGGGGAGGTGGGGCGCCGACAGCCACGTTGCCCCGTGAGGCCGCCCTGCCATTAGAGCCTGGATGGACGGTGCGAAGGTGAGAAGGTCCTCTTGAGCAGGGAGGCACCAGGGAACAAGAGCTCAGCCTGACTCGGAAAGCTGAGTCTTTCGGGGAAGTGAGGCAAGGCGCTGGGCGGGGCCGGGATGAGGCCTCTGCAGGCAGAGGGTCTGGATGTGCACAGGCCCTAAGGCAGAGAGACACGGAGCCCCTGCAGACCTTCAGGCGTGCCTGTGTTTGGACGGTGGGCAGGGGAGCGGAGGGCAGGGGGGCGGAGGGGAGGGGAGGGGAGGGGAGGGGAGCAGAAGGGGCCCAGGGGAGAAGCTGGGTGCGAATTCAGGCTTTACTAGAGCAGCGTCTGTCAGGGGCACAGTGTGCTGAGACGTGGGGTTGAGGGATATCAGAATAAAGGCTGAGACCGTGGACCTGACTCAAAGCTGAGCCAACACAGAGGAGTGCATGTGGAGGGAGGCCAACGGCCGACGGAGCTGCCAGGAGAAGAGCAAGGGTGTCAGACTCACCCTGTCAACTGTCTGATGACTCCACAGAGGTTTGCTTTATGCTTGGGAATCTGTCTCCAAATATGGGGAAAAGAGGGTCATCTCCCAACTCTTCCTGCCAAGGCTTGGGCTCTCCCCGCAGCTTCCGGCAGAGTCCTGTCCAGCAGGATGCGGAGGCCGCAGGGACTAACAGACCCCCTCACCGTGCCTTCACCTGTGAGTGGGAGCATTTGGTCTTCACAGAAAACCCAGGGTTAGTCTGGCCGAGGTTCAAGGCAGTAATGGTAAAGGGGTCAGTCTTTTTTCTTGCCTGCACTAGTCAGTGTTCTTCATAGAAATGGAAAATAGGAGATGGTGGGTATGTAGAGAGATGATAGAGAGATAAAAAAGGAAAGAAAAAGAGAAAGGAAGGAAGGAACGAACGAACGAAGGAAGGAAACACTCAAAATTGTATTTTAGAAAATCCATATATCTAAGACAAAGTCATAAAGTTTAATAGGCAATACGTTTACTCAAGCAAATGACTGAAAAAATATAATAAAAAATGAATTTAAACTGATAAAACCACTTTGTAAAACTGTTCAACACTCTCTGCTAAAGCTCACATCACATATAAATGCATACATACCTTTTACTCAGCCATCCCACTTCCTGAATGTGTCGCCAACAGAATTTTGCACATATTTTTGTCCAAACTTAAGCATGACCATGTTCAAAAGAGCAATATCTATAATAGCCAAATACTAGAAACTAATCAAATGCCCAAACGGTTAGTAAATTAAGGCATATTTATGTAATAGACAGTTATAGAGTACATGAAATATACAACATATCAAATATCATGTCAGTATATAATAGTAGGCATTCAACAATGAGATTGGACAACCTAAAATTGCATGCAGATAGAATGCTGAATGAAAGAAAGCAACATAGCACCTGAGTCATTTCTGTAAAGCACAGAAGGGGCAAAGCTAATTGTTTGAGGGAGTCGGGTGGGCTGGTTAGAGAAGGGTCTTGTGTCTGACACCTGGCTTCTGTTCCTTGATTTGGAAACAAGTTACACAAGTGTGTCAGTTGTAAAAACATGTCCAGTGTGCAACAGTGACTTAGAGACTTTTTGCACTTATGCTATACTTGAAAATGGCTCAGAGGGTTGAATCAGTATTACCTGTCCTTTGTCAACTCTGTGTGCTTTATTTCTTCTCTGCCCTCTTGTCAAATCTGTGATTTGGAGACACATCTATGTGTTATTTCTTGTTTGATGCTTTTTTCCCAGAAAAAGTTATTCTTGCTGTGGTAAATAAGTTAATCTCTGAAATGACTATTTCCCTTCTTACCAAGTTGAACTCGGCTGGGATGGGGTAGGAAGTTAGAATTCTGGAGGAACAGATGGGAGTGGGGATTTTGTCCTGTTCTCCAGAACTGCTGGGGGACGGGGGTCTCCAACCCTCCTCCAGAGGGAGAGCGTCCTTGGCCCTGTTCTGGGTATAGAGCGTGCGCAGTGCCAGTGATGCTAATAGGGTGCCCGGGAGGCTGCTGGGAAGGTGGGAGTTTCTCCCAGGGAGGGGCTGCTGAGGATCACTCTCCAGAGAGAAAAGTCATGTGTGTGAGAAGCCAGCTCTTCAACTCAGAAATTCCCCTTCGAAGAAATTATTCTGAAAGAAGGCAACGAGGCAACTTTTGCTCATGTAATTATATTCCAGTTTCATCCGTGCTTGAGACAAACATGATGTTAACTTCACCAGCATTTCACTAAGCAGCAGGCACGTTTGAGTAACAACGCTGAGTTGTGAATCATTGCAGAAATAAGGGCTTTGTGGGAACCTTTCATTTTCTGACTGGCAGGCGAAGCAAAAGTCATTTTCTCATGGGATTTTGGAAAGGAGCTTCCTGAAGAAGTGTGTTCCTGTTCCTCTGGAACTCAGAGACCAGCGCACATTGCCTGTATATCCCAGGGGCCAAGCTAACCCTGATGTGTCCTAATTCTGGTCATGCACCTGCCACTCAATATTTTAATTTATTTTCTTCAAAAACAAAAGATAAATTTGTCACAGTTTATTTTGTTGCCTGCACCCTAATAGAAATCCTTTGGAATATTTTTTCTAGATAAATCTATCACATGTACCAAATCCTGTTTTTTAAAATTCTGAGACATCGATTGTGGTTAGGAGAGGTGTTATCAAAGGCAAGCTGGAGATACCAATTCAAGACATGGTCTCCCTCTGCCTGGCTGTCACGGAGATAGGGGTCACTGATTGCTTTTGGAATTCTTCCTGCTAGCCTGGCATCCAAGGTCATGTCTCTGCAATGTGGGACCTCATCAAAAGGCCTCTGGATGCAGGTCTTGCAGGTTGACAGCTCACTGGTCAGCACCTTTGATAGCAGGGCTGGTGGAAAAAATAATACATCACACCTGAAATTCTGCCTTCAGAGTCAAAGGCAAGTGAGTATCAAGGCCGACCAGTGTCAGGTGGAGTGATAGGTAGAGCGTGATGGCTCTTTCTTCTATTATAGAAAGTAAATAGACAATACATGGCCATCTCAGCTAACTTGGGGATTCTACTCAGGGTTTTTTCAAATGCAGGTCTTATTATCATTAAGGTGTGGTGGGGCCCATGTGGCTGACATAAAAAACTGATTGGCGTGGGTGTAGAGAAACAGGAACATTGTGGATGGAATGTGAATTAGTGCAACCTCTTTGGAAAACAGTATGGAGTAAATCAGAAAACAACAGAGACACATAGGATGGTTTCACTAATATGCAAAATATATTAAAAAAAAAAAGGCAAATAATCAAAAAGACACATCTCAGCAAAGTTCACAGGACATGAGACTGTAGCTGCCAGGGGGCATGGAGGTACAGTGGCGGTGACAGGCAGCGGGAATCTGGCGGTGGGTGTGCTGTGTGGTGCGCACAGACTGAAGTATGCATTCCACATCCTGAGAATCACACAATAACACAAACAAAAGAAATAATACGATAGTGGAACACATAGGTAAGAAAGGTGTTTCTCTCTCTTCCAAGAAGACAGGGCCATGTGGGGCAGCACCGAGGGTCAGGGACTCAGAATCTCCAGGGCAGGTGTCCTGGGTGGTTTCTGCGGGAAGTCACGGGAGGACCCACGAGCCAGACGAGGAGGGACCCGTGTGGGTATCCCAGCAGTCGGGCATTCGGGTTGTCTCTAGTAGCCTGGTCATGGCCTGAGGATGGCCCTGAATGTGAAATCCCTCAGAGGATGGGAGCTGGCTTGTGTGCCTAAGCGGGCAATGAAAGGAGCTAAGCTCTTGGCTCCATGTAGGTATTAGGAACCCCAAGTGCCCAGCCCTCCTTGGACAGCCAGACTCCGATACCAGAAAGCTGACATGAAAACTCTTGCTCAGACATAGGCTCCTCCCAGCCTCGTCCCTGGGCGTCAGAGGAACGACACGTGTTGGGCCTACATCTCTGACTGTATAACACATCTGCATGTCTTCCCATCCTGGAGACTCAGGGTGCAGAGACGTGGGTGAAGTACGGGACCTCTGACAGCCCCTGGGTGTCTTCCCCTGCCTGCCTGGCCTCCAGCGTCAAGAGGGAGTGAGATTGTCTGCCCTTCAAAAGTGCGATGTCTTGACCCAGTCACAGTTCAACAGCGGCCTCGTTCTTCCTGGTCCGGCAGGTGCACTGGCTGACTCAGGAGAAGGTCCTGCAGAAATGAGGGACACAAGTTGCTCGGCCACTTCAGGATGGGAATTCACTGGACTGTCCTTAAAGCAGGAGTAACGCTGCACACTCATGCGGTGACACTTAGCCACATTCTCTCCTCCTCACTCCCAGACGCGAACGAAATAACTTCTTTTGCACATTTTTGGTATCAATATCATCTCTGCCACTTGCTACCAGTATCAGAGGCTCGTGCCATCCGCCTCTTCCAGCAGCACCTCCTGCATCTGGGGAGCGGGGTGGCACCAGGGGATCTCTTACACGCCCGTCGTGGTGGGAACCCCTGAACGCCGGGCAGCTCTGCCTCTGTACAAATGCCAGCTCTGTCCTGGGCATGTTTGCAACACTTTGTATTTCCCAAAAGAAGAACACAGTGTGCTCTTCCCAGATGTGGGTGTTTCCCTCACCCTGTGGAACCAAACGTGAGCTGGTGACAAGTTTGATCAGGAGAAGGCGATCCAAGCTGGTATCACCAGCATGATGTAGAAAAGGCAGCCGATCTCAGCAGCTGCTCTCAGGACCCTCCTTGCAGACCGGGGTCGGGGCACCAAGCCCTTGTTGGTCCAGCAAGGGCCTGTGGGCGTCCTCGTGTCCTGCCAGGCAGCAGGTCTGCGGAGGAAGCCCCCTGGGGGCTGCGTGGGGCAGAAACATACCCTTCCCATCAGTCCGAGGGGAATCCACCCAAAAGAGTGCAGACAGTTTCAGCCACTGAGTTTGTGTTGGTTTGGTTTGTGTGCTCGTTTGTTTTACACAGCAATGAAACTTGTTAAAATAAAAACTCCTTAGCCTATAAGAATCTCCTTGGTGTCCAGGTTAAGATAGGCTCCATTTATCTAGCCACTACCGTCCTCTCCCAAATCACAGGACAGAGAATCCTTAAGTGAATGGTGGTTTCATTTTTTCACAACATGTGAAGCAAATGTAAATGGGTAAATAAAAGTTTTAAATCTGGAGCATGTTTTTAACACATGATATATTGAAAGGGAGAATTTGTTTTCCTTTCTATACGTGCAAATGTGTGTGAGTGCAAACCAGGTCCTCTAATCATATTGTTTGTTCAACATTGTTTTGTTATAATGTTGCCCAAAGGTAAAAAAAAACAGTCTCAGCCACCGTTGAAAGAAATGATGTTCCTAGGTCCTGCCTTAGTTGCACATTATTCCCTTAAAGTTGTTTCCAAGAACCTACAGACCATGTTAAGGGAGGAATTACTGTCCATGTACACGTACATATGAATGTATGTTGATACATACATGTGTGTATGACATTGCTCATGTGAGTTTGCATGTATGTGTGTGCATATATGTGTGTATTTGAACATGTAGGGATGTGTGTGTATTATAAGGTCATTTATGTTTGTATTTTCCTACTCTGGACTTATCCCTTAATCCTTTTGTTCAAAAGTCAGGTAAAGATAAGAAAAAACTTTTGTTCTAAATTGTGTTAAAGTGTATTCCTGTATATAACAAATAGTTTAACAATTTAAGTAGTAAAAAACTTGCTCTCCAATAACAAAAAGAAGAAAATGGACCATTTTTCAGTTCATGAAATTGATTACTTTTCTAGCAAAAGGTGGTAAAAAAAAATACAAAGGGAGCTCAGGAGCAGATGCAGAAAAAATTTAATCTAATATACATATAGTATGCTAGCATCTTTTAAAAATTCTTATTAAAAAGAGCAAAGACTTTCACAACCAAGAGGAATTCTCCAATTAGTTTGAAATGACTGTACTTAATTGCTCTATAATTCTTTTCATCTTTGTCAGCTAAATGAGTAATAGAATACCCTTAAAGATCAGCTGGAAGAGAGTGAAAAACATCCTCATCATTAGCTCAGATCTAACATACCTTCTTCCTCAGGCATCACTTAAGTCACCGAATACATCTCTTACCATATCTTATTTCTCACCCAGTAACATTGCCTCCTCTTTCATCCCTGCCATGATCTTTTATACATGTTTGACTTTAATCAATTTATGGATCCTTGCTAGCCAATATCCTCCATTATGGAAACTCACCAGTCAAAATGGATTCACCTCTTTTGATTACAGTGTATTTCCCTGTGAATACCTTCTGTAAGTCTGAAATTCTGTGGTCAAAATATGTCTGCACCAAGAGAAAGGACGAATAGCAGATCTCCAAAGCTGAAATCTACAGCCATTAGTGTCTCCTCAGAATAGCATGACCCAGGGTTGTATGGCACATACAAGATGAAAATTCAAGTCAAGTGTACAGAGATCTGGGCTTTGGGGTTGCACAAGTCAAGATCCCCAAGGACAAATTCTAGCTCCATGTGGGTCTAAAGACAAGAAGCTCAGAGAGTTTCTCAGAAGCTCTTACCTTGGATGGTCCTGGCTCAGCAAATCTCATGAGTTTATAATCACAGTGTCAGACAGAGAGGTATGGAGTCATCTCAGACTCACCTCACAGGCTGTCCCCTGCCATTTAAATTCCTCCATGGGGCCACCTCTTGACAACCAGTTTCCTCCAGAGACGGACAAGGCACAAGCCACATAAAGCTTTAAGTCTTTTTATCACTTTGTCTCAGAGATCACTCACCACCTTTTATATGCATTCCGTTCACTGGGACAGAGTCACTAAACCCAGCTCGTACTAAAGAGAAGAGTATTACATTCAGGTGTGCACACCAGGACCCTAGCAGCTGGCACATACACCCTGTGTGCACACTTGGAAATCCAGGGTAATGAGGACCAAAATGGCCAAGATACTTATATCAAAGGGCAGGAAATGAATTCCTCACAGTAACTGCCCAAGTCAAAGTTAGGATCAGAAAAAGGTACATGCAATTGAATAAAATCTTATACTTTCCTCAAAACAGAGTGGAGTGTACCTTTGCATATTGATATGCAAGTCAAAGGGTTTTTAAAAATGCAAATGTGCTCTATTAGCAAAATTGCAGGAGTGACATTAAGTTGCTTAGAGATGTATTATCATTTCAGTTTTTCTAGTAAATTTTATTTGTATTTGCTGATGCTGTTGGCAGCTGTATTTTGACTAAGTCCGTAATGTGCCATGGTAGATGTGGCACTTACTGGTTTAGGCATGTATTTCTGCACTCAGTGTAACAGTGCACTACGTCAAATGTAATTGTTTTGAATTAGTCTGTGCTTCATTTATGTGAATTATTTTTGTTTCCTAAGCTAGGATGAAAATACTCTGAGAATAAGACATAGGGCTTATTCATTTTTACAACCTGCTTTTCCCAGCTATTAGACATAATGCCCAAATTGAAAACTTGATTTTAAGTTGAACTAATTTGACATAAATGATTAGAACAATGGACACAAGGCAGCAACAATGGCAAGACGACTGCAAGACCATGTATCTTAAAAACAAGACAGAATAATTCTTACATGAGAATCCTGGAAACTTTTAGAAAGTATCATTGCCCAGTAGCTTTTGTTCCCAACCAAACGTCACGTACCCCAGCACTTCCACGGAGAACAACGAAGTCCCACTAACTGTGTACAGAACACAGGGTGTCAAAGAGCTGTCCCCGGGCCGGGATGTGAGTGGAGAAGAGCATGAAGGAAAGGTCCCATCAGGTGGCAGAGCTGTCTGCTGCTCTTCTCCAAGGCACTGACAAACTATCTGTCCTCATCTTGTGCAACAACCCCGGCCCCAAACCCATCGCTTCATGCGACCTTGACCTGTGTGGGCTCAGGCATTCTCACTCGGGGCCTGGCAGGTGGAGGTGGTTCCTCTATGGCCACCTGGTGATGCTGCGATGCTGGTGGGGGCAGAGCCAGAGGACACGCTCACACAGATGGCAAGTTCATAGGGCTGCCACCTGCTCCAGGCCGTAAAGGGGCCTCGTTTCTCCTCCTCCTCGGGGTCTCATGTCCGGGTGTGCATTTCACATAGAATGGCCCTGTCTCCAGGAGCAAATGTAGGTCACGTGGTGCCTCCATACCTGGCACCAGCCCCACAGCCTCAGCGCCTCCTGAGTGCCCAGGGGAGCTGGTCCACTGAGTCTTCAAGGCTCAGTCTCTGCCCCAGGTATAAAGGTGGACAATGAATGGGGTAGCAAAGCAAACCCCTTGAGTTCCATCCACGGTGTTGTGAATGGCAGGATTTTGTCTTTTTTATAGCTGAGCAGTCTGCATCTTCTGTAGTCACCTGTCAATGACCACTTGGGTGTTTCTAGCTCTTGGCTATGAAGAGTGTGCCGCAGAACATAAGGGTGCAGCGATTTCTTTCAATTAGGGTCATTGTGCTTTTAGGGTAAATACCCAGAAGTGGGATAATGGGATCATATGGAATTACCATTCTCAGCTTTTTGAGGACTCTCAGTTGACTGCATGATCACCGTTCAGGTGGTAACGTCCATTCTGGGAAGGCAAAGAAAGCCATGCAGAAGACAGAGCTGGCGCAGGCTGAGCAGCTGGAATGGAAGGTGTCGGGGAGTATCTGCTCAAGGGCTATTTTCCTGGCTGGAGTCAAAGGAGGGATGAGCCCAGGAAGGCCTGAAGGGTGCATTCTAGTTGGAGGCTCAGCCAAGAGAGGCTGCCCTTTCCGCATCATTATGTTCAGGGACGAGCTAGACCGTCCTCCTCCTTCAGCATCTCTGTGTCACGTGGGAAGTGCCGGAGCACAGGCAGGTGGGCAGGAGAACACAGAAGTGATGGACCCTGGAGCAGAAGGGTGCAAAGGGCAAAACATCTTCCAGTTCGAGTGCACATTTCAAGTTCTTTTTGCAATCATTTATTTGAGGCAGACATTTTTAAAGGACTGTACTTTGTATACATGCTGTGTTGATTGACAACACACTAAGAGTTTGAACTCACTTCTAAGTGTCCACTGAGTGCCGGCCAAGCAGATGTCCCCCAGTTTCCCTTTGGATACCAAAGTTCAGAATGAATTCATTCCTAAATGAAACCAAATTCTAGATGGCATGAGATCTATTCAGCTGGGTCCTCTGTCTCCATCATCTGGTTCAGCCTTTCTCAGGTGGGTTGAGTTCCCCCCAGGAGGCATTGAGCACTGTCTGGACTGACACCAACAGAGGGTGCTGCTGGCATCCAGTGGGTCGAGGCCAGAGCTGCTTCTAGACGCGCTGGAGGGCACGGGCAGAATCATCAGGTCTGGACTCTCAAGCCCAGGAGAAATGCTGATGTAGGTAAAATCATTGTGGAGAAATCGACGCTACCTGCCCTGCTCTGCCCGTGGTCTGCTGCAGCTGCTGTGGAAACAGATGACGCTGCATGCAAACGCAGTGTCTACGCAGGAGTTTTAAGGTCACCACGAGGGAAAAAGACAAATGGTGAACGAGTCTGCAGAGACACAGTTGTCACGCGGGCTCTGTGGCGCCGTCTCATCCATCACACTTGCCTGAGTCATCAATGTGGACGCTTGTTTTCTCTTCTCATCCAGGTCCTGAGAGGGCACCACATGAGAGCTGGCTGCAGGGACGCTTTCAAGCGACGGCAGTCATCATAACCAGAGATATTTCAAAGACACAGGAAACTCAGGCTGTGTGAAGAGGTGGTTGGGATTTCGGAAAGACGTGAAGAGTTTGCTGATTTATAGCAGATCTATTGTGATTTGTCTTATTCCAAATTTGACATTGATGTAATCACTTTGTTTTGTTGCTTTCTGGTTTCTACTTTCTTCTATTGGACTTTATTGTTACATTTTGAAAGCATTTCTTAAACTTGATATGGCTCTTTCTACATGAGAAGAGAAAACCGCATCCATTTTCCTGGAGCATCATTAGATCTTGAAGGGGCTCTTCCAGGAGAAAGTTCAGTCTTCTCCAAAGATGATCCATCTCTGCTCTCTCTTACTTGCTCGTGTTCGCAGTCTTTCTCCATCTCGCTCAGTTTGAAAGCGAATATCAGAGTCTCCTTTGTGCTGAAATTGGATCTTGATCTGATCGACAGTTATCAGGCTAACCCCAAAGAGAAAGACTCCAGTTATCAAACCTCCACTTGGAGCACTCTAAGTAAATTTTATAAATTCCAGTTTTATGATTTGAACACTTAGGAAAAAATCACATCGGGGTGAGTATACAAAGGAGCACATTTGGGAAGGCAACTGGTAATGCCTCAAAGCTGCTGCCTTCCTCCATCAGTGAGCACACCCACGACCAAGGTCTGGAATCCTCCATCAGTGAGCGCACCTGTGACTAGGGTCTAGAATTTAGTACACTCTGTCCTTTTGCCTCCAGGGACTGCTCAGCTGGGAATCTGCCCCAGTCACATGCTGGGCCAGGCATGCCCAGTGCACTAATTAATGGGCCTGGGAAAACACGATGTTCTCTCTCAAACAAACTTACACTGCAAGGCTGCAAGGCCAGGGATGCTGGCATCACCATTGGGACAGGACTCCAGCTAGGAGCACGCATACTCTGAAGGCCAATGTAACTCTGGGGCAGACTGGGGTCCATTTCCCTGCCCTCAACTTGATCTTGTCTCCGGAGTGTGGGCCTGCCAATGTTCACCATGTGCCTGTGACGAGGGTGTCGTGTAAGACATCTTAAGGAGACCCCTGAGTACCTGGATGAAGCTGTTTCTAAAGTCAGCTCGCTCCTGGATTGTCTGCTATGACATTTACCACTTTCCCTCTTAGAGTGCATGTGTTTGCTTGCTGAAACCTATTGGACTTGGTTGCATCACAATAAGCCTTCCCAACACAGTAATACATACTTAGAGGTGTACTTTCTGGTGCTTATTTCAAAGTTTGCTCCACAATGTGTGTCGGTTAGATTTCACAAGCTGGGAGGACACCTGTGGTCGCCCTTACAGAGATGAGCTCCGAGAGACCACACTCTTAATGAGCAAGAAAGTTCAACCTTGGGTAGGGTTGGCCTGCACATTTTCCTGAATCCCTACCAGGGTTTACAGGTGTCACCTCGAGTTTCTCTCAAGTCCCTTGAATCCTTAGATCTCATGTCCACTTTGTCCCTAGTCTAGGGATCAATATCCTCCATCTGTCATGAGGTGATATTCTGCAACATCCCCTAAGTCATCTCCCCTTGTTTCCGTGTCTGTGGTCCCCTAAATCATCCACGACCTATATGAGGATCTGCTCACACCCGCCAGGAAACCTGACTTTATAGTAGATCGAAAATAGTATCGGCCTGAAAAACTAAGGGTAAATCCAACAAGGACGCATGTGCAGCAGTAGATTATGGAGTTACCAGAGTTAATGTCACTGAATGAACCCACGTGTGTAAATTATCATGTCGACTTTTACCCGCCCTGCATTTACTGATTATTTGTGTGAATGGCATGAGGTTGAGAATTCAGCAGAAATCCTGGGAGAAATCAGCAGCTGGGAGCATTTCAAAGAATTCTCACGCTGGAGAGACAAACCTGGAATTCCTGGCCATCCAGGTATCTGGAAGCCAAAAGGCTCAGATCTGGAAGAGAAAGAAAACCGGGACAGGAGCAAGGAGCCTCTGGCTCTTCTCCCCACAAGACCTTCAAAAAACTTTATCAGCACATTAAAAAAAAAAAACACACACACGCACAAAAGAACAAGAAACTCTAAGAAAACTACCCCAGACACACAAGGACAGGATGGAATTTCTCAAACCCAGTGTTAAAGAGGACATTGTTTATAAAGCAATACTCATAATCATAATAGAACAGATATCTTTTTGGACATAAGCCAAGCAAGAAGACAATAGATTATAAATCAGAGAAGATAAAAAAAAATCAACCTAGAATTCTCTCCCAGAAGAAGAAATTCTTTAGAAAGATAAAGATTTCTTTAGACATAAAAGAATTCCTCCCCATCAGATCCACACAACAAGGACTGCTGGTGGGAGCCCCCAGACAGACAGCAGTGAGGCGGAAGGGAGTATGAAAACCCACGGAGGAGGATGGGAACAGGACATGGTAGCTGCTGAAGTGAGTATATTAGAGATGCCCTCAATTTCTAAAGCTCTTGAAAAAATAATTACTGTTGAAATAAATATAAGGACAGTGCAGTCTGGGCTCTAGACCACTTATGAAAGTAAAATGTAGGATGGCTATTGCAAAAAGATTAGGAGGAAATAAATGAAAATTCACTAGAATGTCATATGAATTTTTATAATATCACTTAAATGTATATTCTGATAAGCGAAACTGTGTCTTTTAAAAACTAAAGCAACCACAAAATAATAAAGCAAAAAAGATAATTAGTATGTCAATATGGGAAATAATATAGAATTATAAAAATATTCAATCTAAAATGAATGCAGTAAAAGAGGAAGAGAAAAATGAAAATCAGGAAAATGATAGCATAAATAAGAAGTTGATAGGTTTAATCTAACCTGATCAATAATCACATTACATTAAAAGATTCTAAAGACTCCAGTTAAAAGGAAGATATTTTTATATTGGATGTAAAAACCAGGCCCTGCATTATGCTGCTTATGAGAAACCCACTTTTATATAAAGAAGTAAATAGGGTAAGTACAAAAAAAATAAAATAATAATAGTATCCTGCTAATACCAAACAAAATAAATAGATATTTGGGAATTTCTGAGCAAAAACTCCCATCATGGATAAAAAAAAGTTCATTTCATAATGAATAAAAATCCTCATTATTTATGCACTTAAGAGAATTGCAAAATACAGGAAGCAAATACTGATTGAACTGGTAAGGGACTTGTACAAATCACAATTACAGTCAGAGACAGCAGTAACGCCCCTCAATACCTGATAGATCAAGGGAACAGAAAACCAGTAAGAGCAGAGTAGGCTTCCTCTTTTACTGCATTCATTTTAGATTGAATATTTTTATAATTCTATATTATTTCCCATATTGGCATACTAATTATCTTTTTTGTCTTATTATTTTGTGGTTGCTTTAGTTTTTAAAAGACACAGTTTCGCTTATCAGAATATACATTTAAGTGATATTATAAAAATTCATATGACATTCTAGTGAATTTTCATTTATTTCCTCCTAATCTTTTTGCAATAGCCATCATACATTTTACAGCACAGCAATGAACTTGACCTAGTTTACATTTACAGAACAGTCCACTCAGAAACAGAATGCCCACGAGTGGTAAGCGCACAGTGAATATTTACCAGGCTACTTCCTATCCTGGATCATGAAGCAAGCTCCCATGAATATATAGTACTAATCTAATATGAAGTGTATGTTATAAACAAAATGGAATTATATTAGTAATCAACAACTAAAAGAATGGAAAGTTCCCCAATATTTAGTGATTAAATGATCCTCCTAAATAACCTAAAAGTCAAAGAAGAAATCAAAAGGGAAAGTAAGGGAATTTTGAGCATCTGGGAACAAATACCCCTTGAATACTGAGGGACAACTATATTTTTAAAACTATAAAACATTGCTGGGAAAATAAAAGACCTATATACATGAAGAAGTAAGACATATCATGATTAGAAATTCTCAATATTTGTGACATGTCCATTTTTCCCCAATTCAACTAAAGAGTTATTGAAACCCCATCAAAATCTGTGAATGCTTTTAAAATAGGTATTGGCAAGCTAATTCTAAAATTCACATGCAAATGACAGCAAATAACCAACAACTTTGAAAAAGATAAACAAGATTAGAATACAAACGCTGCCTCACTTCCACTTATAACTACAGTAATTCAATAAAGGTAGCTAAATACATGTCAGAAAAAACAGCTGTTCAGAAATGTACCCTAGTAGAGATGGTTTCTCATCAAATGCAAAGGCAACTCAGTGGAGAAATGAGAGTTTCTTCAGCAAAAGGCCCTGCGAACAATTGGATACCTATTGGTAAAAAGAAAAAGGAGTTCTGATCCATGTCCCCTAACATATTCAAAAGTTAAAGTAGAATCAAAGACCTAGATATAAAATGTAATAATACAAAGCTAGAAGAAAAACAGAGAAACCTTTCATGATCTTGAGTTAGACGTACTCATAGGTTTAATATGTAAAGCAGGATCCATTAAAAAAATTAATTGATAAATTCAACCTTATTAAAATGATCAGCTTCTGCTTTTTATAAGAAACTAGTAAGAGAGAAAAACACATGTCACAGACGGGGTGAAAACGTGCAAATTATCTGTCTCCTATCGAGAATATAAAGATCTCTCGAAATTGAATAAAAAAATAAACAACCCAATAAAAGCGGGCAAAAGATTTGAAAAGATGTTTTGCCAATGAAAACATGGGGAGAGCAATAACATGGGAAAATACTCAGCCTCATTAGATACTTAAGAAAACGACAGTTAAAGACAAGATGTTAGGTGTATAGTAATACACCTGTTCATATGACTAAAATTCAACAGTCTGACCATAGATGAGGACGTGGAGAAACTAGAACTCTAAGGCATCATTGGTGGATATGGAAAGTACTATAATCATTCTGAAATAAGCTTTATTAGTTTCTTAAAAACTGAGGCCGGCCCAGCAGCCCAAAATTTTACCAAATATTTACTCAAAATAAATGAGTTTGTACATGAATGTCCGTCTGTGGCTTTATTTGTCATCGTGGAAAACTGGAAACAACTACACGTCCACCAGTAGGTTTATGGATAAATGGTGATATCTGTGCTCTTTGAGGAACAATACTAATCAGTAATAAGATGAATGAAGCATTGTTACAATGTTACAACATGGATGAATGTCCAAAAATCTGTGCTGAGTGAACTAAGCCAGACAGAAAGAACACACACGGTATCATTCCCTTTGTGTGTTATCCAAGAAAAATGCAAGCCAACCTACAGGCAAAGGCAGACTGGCAGATGTCTGGGGGGACAGAGAGGGGGGTTTGAAACCATGGCAGAGATTTCTTGGAGCTGATGGCCATGCCCATTATGGGAACATGCTCATGGGACATATATACGTAGCATTTTCAGGGCTGTTTATTACATGCTAATGAAATTGTCATAAGGCTGTTTTGAAAGAGGTGCCATGCTTCCCATATAAAACAGGATGAGAGTGACAGCAAAATGTTTGCAAATAGCTCTGAGTCACTGAAGTGCTGGTTTTCCATACCTCTTGTCTTCCTTCCATCTCTGTCTGTGGCTTGTGTTTCCTGCTGGAGCCCTGGGGCTGAGAGGTGCACTCCCGGGGTACCCAATTTAGTCACGGCATTTGTCATGATATCTGTGAAGTCACACATCTCTGTGCTAATTATATACTCTTTAGCACGTATCGCAGTGCATTCCTAGTTTTTCCACAGCTCTCTGTTTCCTGGAAACACCTGTGTTGGCAGGGAGGACGGTCAGAGTGAAATGTTCTTTTCATCTCAAACGGCACTTCCCATAAATGGCACTGACTAGAAAGCCTTTCCCCTCCCGCAGTCTCTAAAGGGGAATGTCAGCATGGGTCAGGGAGATGTCTTCATGGCCAGTGCTCGGAGACCCCAGAATGGCCACATCCCTGTTCTCAGCCGTTGGTCAACCTCCACTATCCCTGACCCCAGGGACCTGGTGATGCCCCGGTCTTCACCTCATTAACTCCCTCTTCTACCTCACCCCTTAGGTTGACTTCACAGTGGGTGGTGACTTCCAGACACGTAGATTTGGTGCACCCCTGTGACTTGGTGGCCATAAGGGGCAGTCCGTGCAAAGCCTGCAGACTCTGGTTCCAGACCAGGGCCAGCGGTAAACAAACAAGCAAAGCAACAAAGACATGTGGATTTACATCTTCATTTCCATATTTTAAATACTCCAGGTAGAGCCTGCACCAGGTAGGCAATGCCCAGAACTCTCTGTGCCCTTCAGTCCCTCCAGGACAGACTGTGCTCTCCTGGTTCCAATGCGTCTGCCAGCAGGATGCACCTGCAGTGGGTCGGGAAGGTGGGGATGAGGTGTAGGAATGCCGGGGTCTGGGTGAGAACAGAGCTTGGCCATCAGTCCCCATGCTTTGTCCTGGGAATCAGTCTCATTGGTGCTGCCTGCAGCAAACCTTAATCACCATGGGCAGCAATTCCTTGCAACCCAATGGCTTTAGATTTGTTAACAGAATGAACTTTTTGCCTGTTGGCGGGAAGCCATTTCTTTTTAACAGTGGCAAAATGCATATAATACATGATTGACCATCTTAGCCTTGGTCAGTGTGCAATTGAATCCTGTTACATACGTTCACTTCGTTATACAATCTCCAGAATGGATTTCATGTTGCAAAATGGAAACTCCATCTCCATTAAACACTCTTGCCCCTCCTCCCTGCCCCAACCCCTGGCACCCCATTTGACTTTTTGTCTCTAGGAATCTGACTCCTCTAGGCACCGCCTGTAAGTAGAATCACACAGGAACTGTCTATTATGATTAGTTTATTTCACTTAGCATAATGTCCAAACCACCTGTTTTTTCAATTTGCTATGTTTAATATATAGATTACTGATTATTGGTCTGAGGACTAGAGTAGGTATTTGGTCTTGATAAGAAAAAATACCTTCCTCCCCTAGAATTCCAAATTGCATCGTTCATGAGATTTCCCATGATTCAGTACTTAGTGCTTAGCTGGGAGTGGACTGCTATCTTGACTGATCACCAATGAGGTTAGCACCCCAGAGGCCTCCACTGACTGCCCTGCTCCCGAGAGCGAGTTTCAGATTCGCCACGCTCTCACCCATGCTGAGGGGTACGCATCTCTGCTCTCCCAGCGCTGCTGCTGGCCTTTGGCTACAGACAAATAAGTTAATTCGAATCCATGTCAATAATGCAGTCACGCTCAAATTGCATCAATGAATTTAATTAGGTCTCCTTGTACACTCTAATTCAGCAATGATAGCACTGGTGGTGAGGTGCTTAGATTAATCTTGGTGTGTCAGGAACGAAATATGCGGTTTTGTGAAGAACTCAGAACAAATTCGCTGGCTGGAAGGAGGTTTGAAGGCTGTGGGTTTTCTTTGACCATTGGATGGGGTTGTAGGCAGAGGAATCGAAGTCAAATACCCCAACCATCTGGGGCCTTGGAGGATACTCAATGACTCTTAGAGGCCCAGGAAGTCTGTGTCCCTCACGCATCTAGAAAAGTGGGAAGAAAATCTTTGAACTGAAAACATCTAACGTCTATTCAAATATTCATGCAACAAAATGCAGAGTTTCTTTAACTTTTGAGCTGGATCGCTTGGTTTATCAACCCATGGCAGATGAAAAATAGTGAAGCAGGGACTAAAACGGCCAAGTACAAATAAAATGAAAATGATTAATAAAGGAAGACACACGAAAATAATACATAAAAAGCCTGGCCGGGGAGGCTGAAACCATCCCAGTGTGGGCTGTCAGATGCAGGAGCAAACATGTCCCCAGACGTCAGAAAGTGGCATGTTTATCTCCACATCTCATCACCATTCCAAGAACAGTGCTCATATGGAATGCTGGACACCCTGAAGATGGTTAGTGATCAGACGCCATCTCTTTAAGGTGTTGGGGATATGGTGGCATGCCCCGTCTGAGACCCCACACTACCCACAGACTCAGCGTGAGGCAGGCATGGTCAGAGGGCCCATGCCTGTCCTATTGTCAGATGAAGAAGCTGAGATGCAAAGATGTTAACTTAGCTCCTTCATGGTCCCAGAGTCGTTACGTCCCTGAGCCAGGTGTCAGTCCAGCCCTACTCCCCCGACAGCCTCTCACAGCTCCAGGGAGCCCAAGAGCTTGATTCTGTTGAAAGATATTTCACTGCAGATTCAACTGATTGGAAACATGCTGTATTTTTAAAAGGAGATGACAAAGGCAACTTTTTGGAGCCCTACGGGGCTGTATCCTTTTCAAACCCTCTCTTCAGTGAGCTGCTTTAAAGGGTGAGGAAAGCAACAGATGGAAGCAGAGGTCATACGCTCATACTTTCCTGTGCTCCAGGCCACGCATTAGTGTGCTGGGGTCTGCTAGCAAAAGCACCAAGGATTCTTTTCAGTACCAACTGATGGCCAGTCACAGAGGACGAGATTTGATATTGAGAGGAAAGGGCTCTGTATTCAAGTTCTCTATAACTTGAGAGGCGGGTAGACTCATGTCTCAAAATAACCATTTCATCTCCCAAGTGCCATGAGCCCTTTTAAAGGGGCGGGGGCTGGGGAAGGGGAGGGGCGGACGCCCAGGTGTGGCAGGAGGTTGTCTTTGCGATGGGCACCAGGCTGTGTCCTGCATCAGCGACTTGACTTTTGATCTTAGTGCTTTGTTCCGGGGTTCGTTTTGCGCCAGTGAAAAGAACTGACCAAAAGCAAGTTAAAGAGAACAAAGAGAGAAACAGGCTTGTTATTTTCTTAATCGTTGAATTTGTGAGATTTCCTTCATAAGCACCGCAGCTGTCTTTAAAGAGACCAGACACCTGCATTCGATAAAGAAAACTGTTGGGGAAGTCATTGAACTGTGGGTTACAAGTGATTGGTATGGAGATAATGGTTATCAGGTGAAGAGACCTGGATTTGATCCCCTCTCTACTATTTCTAAGTCCTTGACCTTGTGAAAGTTAACTCCCTGTGTCTTCCACTGACTCCTCTGCAGAGCTGGGAACAGGAGGTTTACTTTGCTGAGATGGATTTATCTCCCTGTAGTCCTGCAGACCTGGCCCTAGAATAGGGGTCAGCGAACTCCTCTCTGGAAAGGGCCAGCTGTTAAAACACATTCAACCTTACAGGTCAGTGGACAGATTTGGTACCAAGGAAGCCTGCCTTTTGAATGAGAAAACAGCCGTAGGTAATCCATCACTAAGCATGACTGTGTTCCAATAAAACTTTATTTACAACTCGAGCAGAGAGCAGATTTGACCCGAGGGCTGGAGTTTGCTGATGGGTGCTCTAGAAAAAAGTTAGTTATTATCGTCATTCCATTCTGATGAGAGTTGGTGAAGTCCCAGGTACGTGGTGTTATTAGAAGGTGACATTTTGATATGTAGCCCATAAGCTAATATATGTCTTTTAGAGCAAGTACAGGAGCCTCTGATCTTATTCCTCTTTTTTCTTCTTTTTCTCTTTTCTAGGAATTATTATTTATTGGAAGGAAGCAGTCAGGGACGAAGGTAAGCAGGCAGGCTGGCAGACAGGAAGAGAGAGGAGGAAGACGCGTTCATGTTGGCTGTTGCCCTATCCAGGGCCAGCCTTGCTTCTTACTAATGAAGGTTAAGGGAGAAGTTGTAACAGAGACAACGAAGAGCAGGCAACTCCATTTCAGCTCCTCGTGAATAGTCCAAAATAGCCTTTCCCTGCCCTTTCACGTCTCTCCAAAAAGCCCTAGGTCCTTGCACCTTTGCAAAACATGAAACATGAACGCAGATACTGGTGACAGTGCATTAATGGAGGTGCCCAGGGCAGGCAGAGGAGAGCCTTGCCTTACAAATGGGCACCGATGTTGAAAATACGACATCGTTTGTCTCATATCAAGTAGACTAGAATCTCAGACCTGGAAACATTTGCCTGGGGCATAGAAATAATTGCAAACTGCTGGCTCAGTGCCCCCTTTAACATTAGCATAGCAGGATTGACATTATTCTTAGCCACAGGCACATTTTTCCCCTAACTTTTAACAACTCCCCTTCCCTCCCTCTGTCCCTCCACAGTAACTAGAACATCTTGTCCAGCTCTTATGCAACAATTCTTGAGGCAGCTCTGGAAGCAAAGATATTTTTCCAGAAAAGCATGACACCAACCAAGAACTCATATTTAGTTGAGCTGCAAATGACATCATTCTGGAAGGCAGAGAGGATAGGACAGTTCTCCTGCTGTGCCATCTGTCCTGGGCTCTCTGTGTGACCTGGGGGTACTCCGGAGAGAGGCAAGGGCCCCTGCACAGCTGTCTGCCTCCTCCCCACCTGCCCCTCCTCCCTTCCCCCCTCCTACCTCTTCCCCATCTCCCTTCCTCCTCCCTCTTCTTCTTTCCCATCTCCCCCCTACCCCCTCCTCTTCAGAGGCCACAGTCATTCATACAGAATGCATGAAATGTCACCTTACTTAGCAAAAGGCCTTTGCAGATGTGACTCAGGTAAGGAGGTGCCCCTGGATTATTCAGAGGGGTCAACAGAATCACAAGTGTCCTTAGAAGAGGGAGGCTGGAGCATGGAGTCAGGGAAAGAGGGTGTTGACAAGGCAGAGGTCAGAGTGATGTGACCATGAGACAAGGAATGCAGGCAACTTCTAGAAACTAAAAGGACAAATAAACAAATTCTCCCCTGAGACTCCAAAGAAATACAGCTCTAAGGACACTGATTTCAGACTTCACACTTGCAGACCTGAAAGATAAAAAAAAGTATTTATTCCCTTTCAAATTAAATGTGTGGTCATTTATTCAGCCATAAAGGAAATAAAACAATGATTGGTTCAATTGGAGTGCCAATGCTCGTCTGTCAAGTACAGGCCCATCTCCTGGCCTGTGGAAGGTCGGTGTATGCACACACGCCATGCGGGATGGCACTGCCCCCGGGGATGGGGCATGGACCCTGCACAGCAGACCCCGCATGCACTCAGTGACGAAAAGGCTTAGCAGGCATGTGTTAAGTGGGTGCTCCCAGCACATTAAAAATTGCTGATTAAATGATCAATATCCTCCGACAGAGAATATGTGCTCATTATTCTCCATGGTAATAAGTTTGGGAATTATCGATTCCATTGATCTCTGAATTCCACCAAGGCCCTGCATTTTTCAACCCCTTTACACTTGCCTTTGATTTCTTATTATGGAACAAAACGAGACATATACTTGGCATTGACAGCGGAGTATCACTACACGGTAGAGACGCTTTAGAAAAGAGCAGAAATGGAGAAAGTGCCACAATTTCAGAGTTCATCGTCCATCGTCCCAAGTTCAAGTGTCTAGAGAAAATTGAATTTCTCTTTGCTGAGAGTTTCACTGTGAACTTTCCTTTTGTTTGTCCTGGGCCAGTGGAATGGGTGCCTCGTGACCTGAAATCTGCACAAAGATCATATTGCATGAACAGGAGATTACTGATACCGTCATCCTTAAGCCGCTGCAAAACCTGCTGCTCACGCTCCATCAGACACAAGCCGTTGGGGGGTTGGTTAAGCGTCAGGAGACCACAAACAGAAACAAACGGAATCTGAGTGTCCATGCAGAAACTGTCCCCAGTGGGGATCTGCTGGACGTTTCCAGCTTCCTCCCCAGGTCTGCCCCCTCCCCTGCCCTCCCTGCACAAACGCCTGTGGACATTCATGTGGATGACTTGGCTGTGTGCTGTTCCCTGCACGGAAGACAGCTCGGCGCCTCCCCAGCCTCCCTGAGGGCCGCACAGGCATCGGGCCCTCTGGCGTACCTGCGGCTGCCGCGTGGCTGTGCAGTCACGGGACACGGCCTGGCCTCCGTGACGTAGCTCTAGTCTTTCGTTCTCGCAGCGGCACTGCTGGGCTTCACACTCATTCCGGATTGCATTTCCGTGAATGCCGTTCCCTTAGATAGTACAGCAAAGACTCAGGTGAGTGGTGGTCGCCAAAGGAGACCAAGTCACAGATGGGCTTAGCCTCTGCCTCTTTCAGGAAAATCTGGACTTTGAGAAGGTCTGGCTCTGCTGGCAGCTGCGGCTGTGCCATCCCGGACCCCCTATTTCCCCATCTACAGGAGGGGGCTGATCACAGTGCCTCCCGGAACTGCGAATTCCTGACCATTAACTGAAGCTTGGTCAGGTCCTGGCTCCCAGGAAATGGGGTGTGAAAGTACCCACATTCCTTCTTCTCTCATCAAGCCAGCACCCAGGGTGGTCTGTGATTCAGCGCCTTGGAATGCAGACTTGTTTTCAGACTCTGGGTTCAAACTCAGCCCTGACACTGACCTCCAGGGTGAGGGGGGCAGTCTTCCTGATCTTCACTATTTGCTTCAGTTTTCTCTCCTGTGCCTGCTATGGTGGATTGACCTTAAAGGACAGTTCTGGGGAGACACTGAGTGTGCTTACGATGTCTCATGCAGAGTTGACCCTTAATAAAACATGACTGGTGATGGTAAAACTGTTTCCGATTTAACCAGACTCAGGGATCTGACTCTAGACTGGTGAATCAACAACTGAAAAACTGCTTGAACAATTGATGTCAGGATGAGCAAGCTGTCATTACTCCCATGATGCTCACAGGCCTTTTTTAGATGCTGGGAGGTTTGTGCTGTCCTTCTTGGAATTCTGAGTATGTTGAGTAGCCTGGGGTCACCTGGGGGAGCCCTGACTGTGAGGGAGGGGCTTTGGGGGCTGGCCAGGTAATACCTCTCTTGGGCAATTCAGCCTGATGACTTGAAGCCCCTTCAGGAGCCCTGGGACCAAAGTTTCCTGAGCAACTCCTGACACCTGCTGGCCATTCTGCTCCTGGTCACCTCACTGCATCTGAGATCCAGTCATGGTCACTCAAGCCAGCTTAAGCCTCCCTGTGTGGTTTGATAAGCTCACAGCAGAATTCAGCTCTAGAGCTGGTAAGTCCAGAAGTTTCCATGCAAACCCAGTGGGAAAACAAGGAAGCTAAAACTCTTAGTAAAGCACATTTGTGGAAGAGATGGTGCTGTCAGTCTGGACTTTGGAGTCAGCCTCGTGATCCTGTGTTCAATTCCTGGTGACATCGCTCTGTTCAAGTTAAATCACTTATCTGCGCCTCACTTTCCTTGTCAGAAAAATGGGGCTGAACTCCCTGCTAGAGTTCTTATGAGATGCAGTGAGTTAGCACAATGTCAGAACAGCTCTTTGCACATAATAATTCCCTTGCGTACATTATTAACTCCCAAAATATGAGCACATGCAATCCCCAAAGCTATTTAATCAGTCTGGTGTGCAGCACGGTTTAATACAGAGCAAGTCCTCACGTAGGGCTGTCTGTAGTTTCTTGGAAACTGTGACATTAGCAGAAAGATGTTTAATGGGAGCGGCCTCCTAAACAGCATTGCTTTGTTCAATATTAGCCAGGGCTGCTTTTTTCTCGTCAGTGTTATAATGAAATTGCATTGAGCAAAATGACATTCAAATGTGATGCTATTCACATTTATCAAACAAAGCTCCTGACTGGTGACAGGGGTTAATTCCATTTGTGTGTCTCTTCCCCCAGAGCCCAGGGCAATGCAGGTAGCGCTAGGAGATAATAAACGAGCTCTCCTACCCTCTTTGATCCACTGCTTTTATTCTAAAATATGGGGAGGCTGGGTGTAAGTATGACTGTGGAGCCTTTTATTGTTCTTATTAGTGTAAAAATGGCTTGTGTAATGTGCTCCAGTTGTGCTTAAATCATCCCTGCTCCTGCCTGCTTTCACAGAGTCTGGGAAAGAGAGAATCGGACCCGTGTAGTAACCACACACTAGCAAGCACACGTTAGAAGAGCACTAAGAGCTTTTTAGCAAATTAATGGGAAGCATCACCGCACGAGCTGAAATATCTTTTCTAGTGACCCTAACGTCCACTCCCAACTAATGGTGACTCATGGACACGCCATCATGTCCATAGTGACTCTCATGGACCACATCTGGGGGAGAGAAGCCACCAGTCTGAGTTGTCCTCATGGGAAGCAGCATGGATAGCTGCTTGGTTCAAAGCCTGGGCCCTGAAGTCATGGAGACTGAAACCCTGGTCCTGCCATTCACTCCCCACCTGACCTGGGGGAAATCCTATTTCTTTATCTGCAAATCGGGAACGATGGTATCAGTCCCTATCTCACAGGGCCACACTGAGGACCAAGTGGCCAGCATGTGGGAACATTCCCAGTAGGACCTGGTGTGTATAGGATAGAGGGTAAGAGTAAACTATTATATTGCTGTTATCATTATTCACTAGATTACTTAGGTCATCGTAGAGTATACTTGACACACTTGCCAGGGGTGTAGGTTTTATGAAAAGCAGTACTTAAATAGATTGGGCAGGATTAATAAATAGGAAGTAGCCCTGCACCCCGGAACTAGCAACGTGGAAGCCACAACAGACCCCACACTCCTCTCAACCAAAGGGACAGGAGTGCAGAAATTACATAAGGAAACCTCAGCCAGAATTGGCACCATGAAGGCCTGCAGAGGAAAGCTCAGACATCCTCACTCACTTCCACGCAGGCACCTGTCTTTATTGCACAGTCCAGTAGGAGGTAGGGAGCCTACCCTTCCAAACAAAGGAGTGACTTACTCTGCTGCTGCCCGGGAGACAGGCTGCCCAGCAACTTGAGTCAGAGCCCATTAGTCACCATTAATGGTGAGTGGATGTTCAGCTAATGAAAATGCCTGCAGCCCAGCCAATGAGGAATCCGAATTGCTTCGTATGTGTAATCACATTTCAGCCTTGCAATAAAATTGTTTTAAGGAGATATTGATTCCCATTTCAGAAATGGGAAATGGAAGATGAAGCATTTATTGGTTAAGATAAAAACTACTCTGTTGTTCTTGCTTAACTTTCTTGGATAATGCATGCAGAAATGTTGACAATAGAGAACAGGGTTTTAAAGTACAAGATAAGGAAGTTATTTATTCACCTGTTTTATTCAACTAGTAATTTGTGAGGGACTCTGTTACATCAAACTGTTAAAGACAGTGTGGTCTCTCCTTGAAGGGTAGTTGCTTTAGAAAATAGCCTAGAAGTTGCTCAAAGCTTAAGCGTGTTACCATTGAATATGAATCAGCAATCACAACAGAAATGAAAACATGTCCACATGGAAACTTGAAAAGAGATGGTTATAATGAATAAATGAATTCAGTAACATCGCAGGATACAAAGTAAACATAAAAATCAGTTGTGTATCTATATACTAACAATAGACCATCTGAAAAGGAAAGTAAGAAAGTAGATTCATTTACAAACGCTTTAAAAAGGATACAGAATTAAAAAAGAAAATATATGAATACATTTAATTAAGACGGCAAATTCTTGTACTCTGAAAAGTATAAAATATTGATGAAAGAAACTGTGGGAGACACAAACAAATGGAAAGACATTAGAAAACTTAATATTGTTAAAATGTATATAATACCCAAAGCAATCTACAGATCAATACTATCCCTACAGAAAAAAAAAAACCCAAAATTCTCATGGAAACACAAAATAACTAGTAACCAAAATGATCTTGAGAAGAAGAACAAAGCAAAAATCATACTTCCTGATTTCAAAGTGTTTCACAAAGATGCAGTAATTAAAACAGTATGGAACTGGCATAAAACCAGACGTATAAACCAATGAGATAGAAGAGAGTTTGGAATTAGATAAATGCACATTCAACCAACTCCTATTTGACAAAGGTGCCAAGAGCGTGTAGTGGAGAAAGGACAGCTTTGTCGACAAATGGTGTGTTGGGAAAACTGCCACATGAAAGAAGGCAGGAGGGGTGGCAGACAAGGAGCGAGGGAGGAAGGGAAGGAAACTGGATTCCTAACTTACAGCAGACATAAAAACCTACTTCAGATAGATGAAAGATTTCAGCATAGGTCTAAAACTACGAAACTCCAAGAAGAAAGCTTAGGAAAAAATCTCATCGATATTGGTCCTGACAATGATTGACTTTTTATAGCACCAAAGGCACAGGCAATAAAAGCGAAAATAGACAAGTGGGACTATGTCGAACTAAAACGTTTCTGTGCAACAAGATAAAGAAACAAACAGAAAGGCAGCCTGAAAAATAAGAGAAAATATTTGCAAACCATATAGCTGATAAAGAGTGATTTCAAAAATATATAAAGAACTCCTAAAATGAAATGGCAACTAAGCACACAAACTAGATGGAAAAATAAGCAAAGCTACTCAACCATTTGACAAAAGGTGAAATCTGGCCATTTTTAACAAGGAGGAAACCCAATGGCATTTTGCTGAGTTAAATAAGTCAGGAGAAAGGCACATATAGGATGATCTCACCTATACTTGAGCACAGAGAACCAGCAAATGGACTGATAGATACAATTAGAATAGACCTTTAGAACTGAGGTCAGCAGTGTGAGTGGATGGGGAGCAGTGAAATCATGTATAAAGGGAGATTTTGGTTTTTTTTGAAATTATGTTTAATAAGAATTAAAAGATAAAAAGAAAATAAATAATATTAATGTAGACAAAGGACTTGAAAAAGTTTCCAAAGAAGACGATTGGCCAATAGGTATGAAAAGATACCAATATTGTTTATGATCAGGAAAATACAATTCAAAATGACAATGAGATGCCACCTCACAATTTCTAGAATGGATTTATTTAAGTGCTAGCAAGGTTGTGAAGTTGAAACCCTTGTACACTGTTATTTGGGAATGTAACTTGTCACAGCAGCTATGGAAGCTGTATGAGGATTACTCAAGAAATTTAAAAAAATGGATTGACTCCAGCAATCTGACATTTGGGAATATATATATGAATACACACACACACACACACACACACACACACACACACACACATATACATTTAGATGACTATTTAAAAAAATTTCCCAATCGCCCTCTTTAATGTCCAAGATTTTCATATAGAGAGATAATGAAACTTGAGACCAAATCTCATTGTAAACTTCACACTGTATATTGTATTCCCCCAAAATTTAATAATTAGATAGGAATGTCCAGATAATCAACCCCTTGGATGCTCCTCTAACCAATTTTTCCTCTAAAGTAAAGTGACTTTAATACGAATACAAGGAGCTCTGATTTGCAGAGACAGAAACCTTTAGAGGAAACCCCTGTGATGGGTTGTACACTTCCTTCTGATGTCCTCACCAGCCTCATTCCCCAGGAAAAAGTGAATGTCTTCTGATTCACTTTGTACTTTGTTTTATATTGTTCTTTGATGTTAGAAATGAAGGTTGTTCAACTTTTGTGCCAACAGCTTTGTAGATTGTATTGCTTGCCTTGCTCAGAGTTAAAACAGCTTCAGGAAGATCTGCTAGTTCAGACTGCTTCCCCAAGCTAAGCTTTCCTGGCCACACGTGTCCTTCACCTCCTGCTGTTCTGGAAAATCACACTCAGACCACCAGAACCCCTGACCACAGAGTCCGCCTCCTTCACTTTACAGATAATCCTTCGACTTCTCTCTTCAGGACGTGAGTGGTTGGGATAAGAAGACAGGAAAACCTTCTCTTCCCTAGGAAGGAGTGGATAAATACATCAGCAGTTTCTCCTTCAAAGATATGCCACCTCTGGTAATCTTATTCCTTCCTTCTCAAACCTTTAAAATTCTTAAAGCAAGTAAGGACATTCAAGTGTTGTGGGAATCTTTTTTTTAATATTTATTTTGAAAGAAACAATATAGCTGATTCAGCAGCTTCCATCACTTCTTAATTTCTCATCTTTCTTGGTCTCTGGTGAGAACTTGAATTTGACATCAAGTTGGTGTGTATAACTAGTGTTTATGTGTGTGTTTGTATAACTTGTGTCTCTATCTGTATAAAAATAGGACCTATAGACAGTTGGATGACACGGGGAAAAGAGAAGAGCCCCTTCAAATCCTCACGAAAAAGTGATTTCTCTAATTTAAGGAGAAAAGTCCATCAGGTTGGGGACCCTCCCTCCAAATCTACAGTAATGTGGATGAAGTAGCTGTCTGACACTCTGGGCAATCCATGATCTCCTTATGCTAGGTTCATATACTCTGTCCCTACAGCCATTCAGACCCACATACAAAAAAAAAAAAAAAAAAAAAAAACCAGCACATGGGCATTCACATACATGCATACGCTCACACATATTCATGCAAGGCACTCACACATGCACACTTGTGCACACTCACCCACATTCTCACTCATGAAAATGCACTCACACACAGTTCCTGAGGACCTTATTCTTCACCCCCTCTCCCTCTGCATCTCCACTGCCTTCATCCTTAGACAGAAAGCCTGGGCAGCAGTGAAGAAGTCCTAACTTCCCACCCTCCACATCCCTCAGTGCCTACTTGGAACCTGGACCAAGGATGGATATGCATGGATGCAAAGAGTGAAATTATAGCTTTGAATAAATGCAATGTAATAAATAAGAGTTAAATCACCAAGAAGCTAAATATCCACTCCATTGATGTTATTTGTTAAAAGTAACAGATTATAGAAAAGAACTTCTTTTGATATTAGAAAATGTAAAAGAAAAATTAAGAGCAGAAGTTAGCAAAATATGAAGGAAACATACACTAGAGAAATAATAAAATTCAATAGTTATTTTATTGAGAAAACCAGCAAAACTGATTTTTGTCTATCAAATAAAACAATTCAGTTATAGATATTAAGGAAAAATGAGGCATCACTGCAGATCCTACAGACAGTAAATAAAACACAAAAATAGTATTTAAAATTTGAAAATACAGGTGAGTTTTCAAAAGTGGAAGAACTCAGAATATAACAAATTTTAGACATCTAATAAAAAATAAATGCGAATTATTTTATCTACTATCTATTGCCTGTCTCCTTACCTAAAACGTAACTTGAGGACAAGAATTCTTTGTGTCTTGATCATCTTCTCAACCATGGTACTGTGAATAAAGCTGATCCATAGCAAATTCTCAAAACTAAATTCTAAACGAAGGAAAGAATACATTTTTTTCATATTGTTCAGAAGTGCACCTGTGGTAAGGTTTTTGTGGCAGGAAACCTTGTCAAGGTACTGTCCTGGCCACAAACACAAAAATGAGTTAGTTCCACCAAAAGAAGTGACAAATTTGTTCTTCTCTTTCCTTTATATATCTTTTGGAATATCTCTGAATATAATCTTCTCTGCATTTGCTAAGATATTAGACTTTTAGCCTTCATGAAGCTGCCTTCCCTTTTTCACCAGATGACTGTTAGGTATGCTTTCTGCCCTCCTACCCCTGGCTCTTATGAGGCAGGATCATCACCTTCTTTCCCTACTGGAAATGCAACCCAGGGCATTCAGGGTGGAAGAGATGGAAGGAGAACCATGATGACAGGCCCAAGAAGTGACCTTCTGTGTGGCTAAGTTTAATAGTGACAGGGGAGGGCTAACAAATACTTGAAAAAAAAACCCACAATGTGCATTCTGAACTGTGTTTATAAGAATTCAGGAACCATGCTGGGCCCCATCTGACAAATGAGCCCATAGGAAAGCCAACTGATGCTCAATGAAAAAAGAAGTGAAGTGACTAAAACTATAGAATGAGGTTTTAGTAGTAACAACTGCATTTCCTGCCTGCAAAAGCTAACCTCACAAATCCAAAGAAACCACAGAGAGCATCAAGTTGAGGTCTCATTATTTACATTTAAGTCATCAACAACTTCTCTTACAAGTTTGTGAATACTCTGTTCCTAATCTCTCATCTCTATTTCTCTTTAGATATATTATCAGCAAATCAATTTGTGAAGAAAGGGAAGAGGCCACCTCTCCAGTATTATTTCCATTGCTTCTGTGTTCTCTGTCCATAGACCAGAAATTGCAATGAGTCAAAACACAATAATCCTCTCATTAATCTGGATACAAGATGCAGTTGAGGTTTAAGTTCCTAAAATGTCTTCAATCCAAGGACTTTCCAAGTCATCCTATTACCATCGTCAACATGGAAAACCACCATTCAGAGGAGTCAGATTATGTATTCTTCTTAAATAACACCTATGTTTTACTGAAAATTAGAGGTGAGTATTTTGAATATTTTTCTAGAAGAAAATCAGATCTAGAAAGATTCATGATTTAATCATAATAGTAAATAAAAAATCCGACTAGGACAGTTTTGCCATATTCTACATTGAGAAGCTCATAATTAGAGCGATGAGAAGCCAACTGTTGACTTCCTCTGTTCTCATCAGAGGACACATGGTTTTTTCCTTCCCAATGGCTAATCTTACTTTTAGGGGCTTAAAGCGTGGGCACTAAGATTAAACACTAAAGTCAAAGTTGACTAGATTCAACAGTTTCCATCACCTTTCAATGGCTCTATTTCCTCATTTATAGAAGAGGTATTGACATATTGCAAAGGGTAATTAGATACTTCAGAAAAATGAGGCAGGTAAATAATGGCATAAAGAAGGACTCTGAAAACTATAAACTTGATTGTTTTATTTATCTTTGTTTCTCATAAAAAAAGTAAGTTTTGGGCTACTATTTGGGTAATACCCAGTTGGGACACACTTGAAGCTTTATTAAATTATTTTATTGTTATCAGCCACATGGTTTTCCTGAGAACAGATCTTCTATAATATTTCTTAAACCTCCAAAAACTATGTATATTGCATTACATGTATTACAATTTTTTAATGTTTCTGTTTTAATATGAATCCTTTTGAAAAATTTAGTAAGAGATGAAGATTTTTACATAAGGGTAGGTTTGTTGGGAATAAGAGTCTAGTTTGGGAAGTTACTGAGAGCCAGTTCCATTTCACACACACACTGCTGCTGTCCACTGCTAACTAATCAGAGAAAGGAACACTCAGCCTACTGAAAATCCTCCTTGCTGTCACTCAGGACAGCATCCTTCTACCAATCTGCTCCTACTTATGATTGCTTCATTGCTTGAACAATAAAAAGCAACTGTGTTTAGAACTACCTAATTGAAATAGTTAGCTGTGCAAATAATGATTTACCTAATGTGCCCAGAAGTATAACTAATGAAGTCTACAATCTATAGTTCTGGAGTTAAATGAAAAAGGCCATATATTTGATGGGTTTAGAACATGGTGGAGAGGACCCCATATTGGCAGGCAGCATCTCTGTGAATTCTGAGAAAGAGGCAGGATACCTCTGCCCTATGGGAGGAGGAATGTTTGAACTGACCACATTTAATTGTGGAATAATTCATTTTTTAACCAGAAATTCCAGACCTAGAGGCAATATGGTGACTTTCACAGATACCTGGGAGTTGAGAGGAAAGGGGTTCATTTGCATATAAATTGAATTTGCATAAATATTTTAACAAAAGTAAATTAAGCCAACCACAATCTTTGCCTGGATTATTCCTCTTTGGCAGGTGCTAATTGAAGCGGCAGCCATGTTATTGTAAAAGTTGACCTTAGGGTCCCCAGGGGAGGACCCGGGGACCCTAACCCTAAAGGAATATACCTGACAGAATGAGCCAAGATGCAGCTTTTCTTCTACTTATTCAAACCTCCATTCAAGGTGGCCCCGTATATTTTCTAGAATTTCTCAAACTTCTAGAAACACCCTAAGTTAGAACAGAGTGAAATCTGGATTTGATTAAATTTGAGAGGTGGGGAGGTGGTAGCAGAATATGATGGAAATTAGCACTTTAATTTGCAGTCGAAGCTAATGTTCTCCCGTTCTGAAGCCCTGAGCTCACTGCCAGCTCTCCATGCTGAAGTAGTAGAAACAGAATCGGACTTCAGGTGGGACCACCATTGTCATTCAGGCCAAACACACCCACCAGATGGCAACTGGGGGCCTGTGCAGGACTTGATGATGGAGCCCTCTGCCGGAAGGCTGGAAGAGGGTCCGAGAAGGACAGACAACAAAGCTGAGGTGTGCAGCACCCAGGCTCCAGGTCCTGGTACTTCCAGCCAGGGGACTGAACCTAGCGTCTGTGGATGCGTGGAGACGGCAAAGAAACGACCAGGGCTGAGCTGTCTCCCTTCTCTCACATCCATTCACAGGGGATTATGCCTCAGCGAAGACTTCTGGATTCTACCAGGTGTCAGGGAGAACTGGGACAAGCTAAATGACTTCTACAGCCTTTTCTCCAATTCTGTACAATCAATCCTTCTCAATTCCACGAGTCGTAAATATTCAACATTTTCCCCATAAACTGGATCTTCAAGGACTCAATCTTCATTTACAAAGAATTCCTCCATCAGAACGAATGTATTTGACAACTCATACTTGTTCGTACTGAAGGATATTTCTCAAGTTTCTGAATGCTGCTGAAGGGCAAACCACAGGGAAGTAGCAAT
Source organism: Solenodon paradoxus (assembly GCA_004363575.1). Lineage (NCBI taxonomy): Eukaryota > Metazoa > Chordata > Mammalia > Eulipotyphla > Solenodontidae > Solenodon > Solenodon paradoxus. Next base: position 31,802 of record RJWH01005206.1, on the reverse strand, counting down.
AGCTGTGGACCTCACGAGGTGGTGTTTCCAATGGCGTGAATTTTCAAGTTTTTATGGGGAGGAAATTGCTGGTCATGTTTGCTATCCATTTCCATTTTCAAATTAAGATGCGTGCCTGGTATAGCACGAGAAATTGATAAAACGTTGACCAGATATTATGGATCTCCAAAAAGGTTTATAGATCTCCAAAAAGCAGCTAAGCTTCCCCGAGATAATCCCTATTTTAGTTTCAAGGGCTTTATCTATTGAAAGATGTAAAATATCTTTCCAGTGTTCATCCTCTCTTCCTCCTCACACACACACTGAGAATGGAAATGTCAGTCTCGAAGTCTCTGACGTTTTGAGGGTTCTCCAATTTCCATAGTGACTCAGCGACACTTCTGTACTCTGGAATTTTCATGAATTTCTTCATTTATTCTGGAACATCGAATCCCTCATCTCTTTGGAGAAAAGTGTTGGCCACACACCCAGGACTTCCTTCCTGATGAGTCCCGACACATTCCGACTGGTCCCTGTCACCATCACAGCTTCAGCTAGGTGGTCCAGTGGGCTCTGCAGAATTCAAAACAAGTAGGCATCTGTGGCCCTGTTCTGATTAACAAGGCATAGGGCAAAGTTGCTGGCTGGATTCTATAAAAAATAAGGTGTGTTTTTCCAAGAAATGTGCTGTTTTCTTTACCCCCTCCTCGAATTCCTCGTACCGCCAAGGAGGAGGCAGATGGAGGAAGGCCGAGCAGAGACGGAGGGAACTGCTGAGCTGTGGAAGAGACTAATGAGACCCCCTGCTATGGAAGACAGGGAGTTGGGGTACTCTGTCGCTGATGCTAACAGTGTCCAGAGGGTACCACACCGTAAATGCCTGTGCTCTAGCTCTCGCTATCACAACAAATTCATTAGATTAGAAGGTTGTGGTCCTCTTGAAGGCAGAAATTGTGTTAATTGTGTTTCTCTGATTATTCAGTGCTCAAAACCAGGTGCCGTGAGTGCTTAGGTGTTTTCAAATTTGGGGATTAACCTTCCATCGTCAGACTGTCTTTTCAAGTATGCCAACATAACACTCCTTTGCATTCTGAAGAATACAGAAGTGATAAAACTTGGCTCTGTCTCTAAGACCTTTACCTTGGATCGAAGAAGAAATGTGCACACAGCAAGGTATAATCCATTGCAAAATGTGAAGACCATAGCGATAGCATAAATAGCATCTCTCAGGCAATTATTATAAAGTTTACGTGCAACTAGAAGTAAAAACTCATCACAGTGGCTTAAAAATCAGGGATTACTTTTCCTCACGTAATAACATTTCTAGAGGTTGTGGGAAACACTTCATCACTTAAGAGGAATTGAGAGCAATATCTGGAATCTGTATGCTTATTTCTCATGTCTATAAGATGGTTGCTGCAGCTCCAGCCATCACATCTTAATCAAGCCCACTTCAATGAGACCCTTGCTCCAAGTGCAAAACCTCTTCCATCAGGAAAATAAGAAAAGTTTTTCATTTCCTTGCCCAAATTCAATGAGCAAACAGATGGCCTACGTTCCCCCTTCCCCTCTCTTCAAAATCCTCTACCCTTTGTTCCAGCAGAGTTGAGTTCTGGTCTCTGTAACCTATTGCAATAGTCTTGAGTAGAGTCTTCCTGGTCTTTGGAGCAATATTTGTACTTTATTATCCCTAAAGTGTGCTCCATAGAAAAGTTAAAGTCAGGAACAGGATACTTGTGTACACGCAGGGACCAGGCAGGACTGGTGGTTTTGCCCAGATAAAGGGCAGAAAGGAATGGGGACTATGAGAAGTTCCAGGCCTCATGTCCCATTGCAGGAAGTTGAATAGTGTCTCTCAAATGTATGTCCCATTCCTAAGCCCTGGCACATTTGAAGTTTATTGTAAATCATATCCTTGTAGGTATAATTGTGCTAAGGGTCTCAGAATGAGGTCATCTGGATTTGGAGGGGAACCTAAATCTAGTTTCCTTACACTAACAGGGGGACACCTGAGACACAGACACATGGGAGAAGCCGTGAGAAGATTGAGACAGGCTGGAGGGATGCGGTCACAGCTAAGGAACGCATGGAGCAGTACGAGAGCCAGAAGAGGCAGGGAGGACCCTCTCCTGAGCCCTCAGAGGGAGCGGTCCTGCCCACACCTGGATTTCAGACTTCTGGCCTCCATTTTGGTAATTTTTGGGGTATCCCCAGGAAACTAAAGCTTCTAAATATCTGAAGCCCCATAGTGTGACTCTGATGAACCATGGTCCTTCATCTCAGCTTTAGGAGGGGCAGTCAGACACCTGGAATTTGGAACCAAAAGTATGTATGTTTAAATGTGACTGATTTTTTTCGTAGTGTGTTGCAAGTCAACATTATATGCAGCCAAGGAATTGAGGAGCAATTACTGCCTCCAGGGAGCAGCTTGAGATTTGCTTGTTCTGGATTTGTGTGTCAGACACCTCTCCTGACTGCTGAGCCCCGCCCAGTGGGCTGTCAGTCATCGGTTCTGAATGATTTTCACTTTCCTCCTTACCCCTGGCTACCTAAGAGGAACCCATGCTGTGTCTGGGGCCCTAGGAGAATGTGTGAGGGTGACTGGGGAGCACCCACCGGATCCCCGACATCATCGTCCAACAGGCTCAATGATTTCCACCACCACCAAGGTCTTGGCTTTGTCAGATTTTAAACTTCCAACCAGAGGCTCTGGGTGCGGGCTTCCCATAAAGGTCATGAGAGTTTCCACAAAAAGGGCTCCCAGGATCCCACGCATGACCCCAGTCCAGCTCAGTGTTCACATTTCATGTGCTATCTCAGAACCTGAAGTCGACTCTCAGAAATGTGTTTTGCAAGAGAGCAAAATGATAATCAAGTTTGACTGGAGGAAACATGTATCTTTTGAAATTTGGCAGAAATGAACCATATAGAAGTTCTTTGAACCTGGTGATACCGTTTTCTGCCAATTCATTGAAGTGCTCACATGTACAAAGAGACACCATGCGTTTTCTTTATGGCAGGATCGAACCCAGGCGTCAGACTCTTCGTAGGGGATCAGCACCTGAGGAAGCATTCTCAGGAATCTCCGGGTTATTCCTGTATTCCATGTGACTCACGGCATTCTATTCACACTGGAATTTATTTTTGTTTTGTTCTCTAAAGCATCAGCCACTAGGTTTTGCCCTTCACAAGGGCAATGACCTATTGTTCTGTGAGCCTGAGCCTGCTGGGACCTGGGGCGTGCTGGGCACGGAGCCTGCCCCCAAACCACGGGTCCCAGCAGCTGTGTGGCATGTCGCTGGCGCTTCAGTACCTCAGTGTCAATAAAAGGTGGTGACAACCCTGGAATGTTGGAATTTAGAGGTTATCGATGTGTCTCAGTGCTTCTCCTGCTGTGAATCAGAGAAGTGCTGCCATCGTGACCTGGGCTGTGCACATCAGAAGTGAGGCTGTCGGGCAAAGTCAGAGTTGTTAGGACAGTGGACGGTTCTCTCTCTCCAGGGACGCAAGGCGATGCCGGGTGGCTTCAGTGTAACATGAAATAGCACCACAAGGATTGATCTCCTGTCGGCCGCCTCCCTCTTGGCCTCCTGGTGACATGGAAGAGTCATCTTTGTGGGGCAGTGCTTTCTAGGCCCCTGTTTAACAGATGGAGGCCCAATCCATGCTCAGAATGTGGGCATTCTCTCAGATTCCACAAATGTGCTCATCTTTATTGTATTTATTGTTATAGCAAGACATGGCGATTTTTCCACTCAGAGTTCAGTGAAAGGTCACTTCGAAAATAACTGAATTTAAGTACAACAATGTGTCAGCGTACAAATAAATACTAAGAAATAGCACAGGTGTTACTTGCACACAGAAACTTGACACTTGGGAAGCACCGCCCATCAGTCTCTTGGGCTCTGTCTCATCTTAAACTTGGATCTTTCTGTCTACTGTTTCCTCTTTCTTCCTTATTAAAAGTGTCCTAACTTTGGGAGACTGGGAAATGCATCTAAATAAACACATCAGCAAAAACTGCAGGTAGCTATTTCTCTTGTAGGTAAACATTGTCATGTGATTCAGTGTGTCCAGGAAGATGGAAAAGAAGGTTTTAAGGTTGTTACATGATACAACTAGGGAGATGATCAAGAAATGATTCAAATAAGTCCTTTGTTTTTACCTTTTCCCTTTTTCCTATCTGGAATATTGAAGGGATGGCTGATATCCAGAAGCCATTTTGTGATACTGAGTTAACTGAGACCTAAAAGCCAAGATTAAAGATGGCAGAAAATAGAGAAAAAAAGACAGGGTATGTGTGGATATTGGTGGCAGTAAGAGTCCACTGTCTCTGCCACCTACCATTAGTTTTCACATTATGCGCAAAAAGAAAACTTTTATGGGAGTATCTATGTTATCTGAAACCTGTTGAATTCCTAACTGGCATATAATCTGGTCCTAAATTAGCCTTGGTTCCTACATATAAAGAACAAATAATCCTTCCTTGATTATTCTACTCACACTATTCACTCGGCCTCTTAATTCCTTACCTTTAATTAATAATAACTATTTTTATTTCTTGATCTTTTTTCCACTCTTCTGTGGACAATATTTTTTATAATCAGTAAGTGCTGGATAGCTTCCCATGAAGGACACAGTTCTTAACCCAAAGTACTTGTGATTTATACAAGGCTATCTTCCTCTGAGTCCTGGTCTGTCTTCACCTGAATCTAACAAAATCCTCTTAAACAAAAGACCTTCACCTGCTGCCGGTCCATAAAGAACACATGTCCAGCCACCATGTGTGAGTGAGTATCGAATACTAATGAGAGACATTTTCTCTTGAACATAATGTGGCCACATTGAAATTAACACAGAATGTCCTCACTAAAATGAAAACAAAATTTAAGCCATGTTTTTGTGACTGGTTTTGCTTTAAGTTGGGTTCTAGAGAAAGACCGAGAAATCATAGAAATTGAAAGATGACGTACATGTGGTGACTCACATGTTAAGTCTGCGGCTGTGGCATAGTCCGCAGAAGCCCAAGGACCCAAGTTCACCATCGGGGTTGGGGAGGGGACACAACCTCAATGAACAACTAAATAACTAAATGCTCCTTCCTCCTATCCCTTCCTGAATACCTGTCACCTTGCCTCCTTTCCTGTCTGTGTCTTTCTTTATAAAAAATAATAAATTAAAAGGTGACTCTTAGCTAAACGCTTTTTAAACTCCCTGTCTCTTGGAGGTGGTGGAGGTTGAAGTGGTTTTCGGTGGTTTTCCAGGAAAGGCTTCGTGCTGTGGTGGAGCAGCGTCGCAGTTGGACATCACAGCCTGAATATGTCTGGGGATGTGTCAGTTCTCTCTAATGGGTCTTGAAATGGCATGTCAATTCTATGTTTTTATACTGCTTTTACAGATATATTAAAGATAATTTTACAAATAACCCGTAAAAAATCCCTTAAAAAGCTTTTAGCATAATCAAATTCAGCTATTAAAAACCAGCACTAACAACAATTATCTTCAGAATATTAAAATGATTAAAAAGCAAAATGTAATCATTTTGATGATGTTCTAATATTAACTCCTCAACTCTGAGATGATTCTTGGAGCTAAATGTCAATTAGAAATGATAGACAAATGTAAATCAAGTTTTACCTTTCTACCATAAAAAAATAATAAACTGCCATGATTTCTTCATTCTTATTTTCCCTCAGAGTGATAAAAATAAAGTGAAAGTTCTTGCTAATACCTCCATCAAAGGCTGGTTTTGCTTACTCACTCGTGCTTTCTCCTCTGCAACAAATGTCTATGAACTTGGAATCAGAACATGGAGAACATTTGAAGGTAGAACTCCTCCCAGTGAGGGAACAAACAGAACGTAATTTAAAATCATGTGAACAGGGAGTCAACTCAACAAAACTAAACTAAAGCAGCAGATGACAAGGAAGACCATTTGAGACTAGAGGACCAGTGCTTGGGCGATAGGGAATAGTGGGGACTGTGATCAGCAGAGAGTTCATGACACTCCTAAGTTGACCAACTGGGCCAGAATCACAGATGCTTTCTTTGTGAAATCTTCAGTTTTCAAGGAAGGGTGACAACTTTTTTTTTTTTCAAACAATGAACAATAAAATCACATTTCTGTGACCTATATCCAAGCGTTGGGTCTACATGAGATTTAGTGATCTCAGTCCTTTGGGGCAAGTGAGCACTCTGGTATATCAGAAAAGAATGGGCTACTTCTCAGAAGAGTGAAAAGGTGAAGAATGGGACACATCTTTCCATTTTCCCTGTTCCTCAGAACTCAGGTTAGTAAGAAGAATGGAGATGGGATTGAAGCTTATGGAAGAAGGAATACTACTGACTCTACATTTTAATTGTTATCAATAGAAATTACAATTTTCAGTCACATATCACCAATCTTTATATACAAGAATAATGTTCCTAATTGTTCTTCCTCTTCCCATCAATAAATAGGAATCCAAATTAATGCAAGTCAATTTCTGCTACCTAGTTCTGCTGCTCATAACCTATGTTGGGTACACACGTCTCTGAACCAAACCAAGCAAACCACACTCTATGCAAGTTCAGATGATTCTGGCTATGAATTAAGGAAACTAACACACAATGGTTGAATCATAATGACATTTTTCCCAGCCTAACAGGGAAACCCAAAGTAAGAATGGCTTCAGGGACACTTCTCTCAGAGATTCAGCGTTATCCTCAGGACTCAAGTTCTTTCCAGCTTGCTGGCTCCTCCGTTTCCTGATGTCTTTTCCTCAGGCTTGCTGCAGATGTTCTCATGCAGACAGCACCATCCTCAGGTTCACTAAAATCCCTGCAAGCCTGTTTTCCTGAACGTGCCTGCTAATACCAAAGTCAAAATCCTGGAGAAAGTGAATAAATAGACAAATTGAAAATGGTGGTTGACACGGAGTGACCCGTCATGCCCCACTTCCCTTGCCCCAGCTGTGGGGACCACCATCTATACTTATCTGACGTTGACTCTGCCAGGCACCGCACATGAATGGAATCGTGTGTATTTGTCCTCCTGTGCCTGGACTTTTCACTGACCCCAAAGTCTTCCAAGTCCATCCTGTTCTCACATATTGCAGAACTTGATCTATCAGGCTCAGTAATATTTCTTGTGTGTAGATCTCCTTTCTCGATCCATGGACAGACTCTTAGGCTGTTTCCACGTCTTGACCACGGGATGGTGCCGTGAGGAGCATGGGGGCTGACGGCTCTGCGCTCCTGCATCAGATGACTATGTTCTCAAGTTCTGCTGCACAGTTTGGGCCCATGTTAAATGACACTGCACAAGCACTTCAAAATCCATGCGAAGGTGGCGTTCATGGTAAGCATTCTGACTGCAATAGAAAGAAAAGAGAGAAAAGAATGTTTAAAAATCCATCTGGATGCTTCCATTTAGTCTACTTTAAGTGATCATGAGCAAACTCTTTCTTCCCTCGTATTTCCAGCGTATGTATCAGAAAAGTTCAAGTCCTTCAGATCCCCCAGATGGTTGACCTTAGCCAAATGTCCTCTGTGAGCTGGGGATATGACAAACCTACCATAAACTCACAAACATTAACCATTCCAGTGACATTCCTGCTGAGGAATCCATCTCCTTCTTCCCGCAGCCTTCAAAGTAGTTACAAGGATGTTACAGATGTGAGAATTAAGTATTGAGGTTGCTTCATCCTGGGACAGCTGGTAGGTGTTGGAAAATAAGCAAGGACAGAGGCCTTTGTGACACTGGAGTCTTTGTTTTCAACTTTCTATTGTGAAGACCAAGGCATCTGACGAGGGGCCGCACCAGGCACCAGTAAGGGTGAGACACTTTCAGAGAGAAAAGTCTGGGAATTGTGTTCAGTACCTTAAAGGGAGATTTGGGAAAACTAAATACAGTAAACCTTGCTCTGTTTCCTTTAATGTATGCTGTTTAGAAATTACAGTACAGCCAACAGCTGGAAGACTTAGTTAGCAGATTACCCCAGGGCCTTGTGGACACAGGTGATGGCAGGTGTAGGTGGGTGTGCAAAATCCTGGGCTGCACTTGACAATATGTCCTGGAGATCAGGGACATGCTTGTGAATACTTACATGCCAGTTAGCGTGAAAGTGAAGTTGAAACTTACCCTGGTGTATATATAATTGAGATTAATGTAAATCATTTATAAAACAGAGCAAAGAGCTTTCCTGGATGTGACAAGGGTTTGCTTTCATAGTAGCTGGATGACCGACTTATGATATCAAGATGATGAATGCTTGCTGCAGAAGAGATGTTTGTTAAGTTGCTTGTTACGGAAAAATACATTTGATGTGTAGTCATCTTTACTCCATAGGAAACAGATTTGACCTCCACTTTGGGATCATTACCTGACAGTCTGTGGTCTTCTGAGTTTATTCCGTAACTTCAGAACCGTGTGGCGGTGACCTGACAACATGTCCTGCTGTAAAACAACACCACCCGACAGCCCACGTAAATGTCCCTGGAAACTCGCACTCATTCCAAAATGTAATGTAAACCCGTTTCCCCACGACCCTCATCACGCAGAGAAGAGAGCGCAGATGCAGCCACAGGCCCTGCTGGGTCATGTCCGCCCACCAGAGGTTTGTAGTTACAGGGGTCCAATAAGGGGAGGGAGCAGACTTCCCGACGTGAACCGTGAAGCAGGGTGATTGAGTGCAAAGCACATCCTATAGCAATGGGATGACAAAGGGGAGTCTGTAGATAGAATACACTGCAGATGTTTTTTCAACCAGAGGGGGATTGACTATCCTATCATGGCTTCCTCCCATTCTCATGTCTACAGCGTGCATTATCAGATGCCACAGATAAACTCTCTGCCTCCACTAGGGCTTTTATTCATTTAAGTGGCATGCACTCCCCTCCATCCAGGTGCTCCCCTCCTGCCAAGGCTCCCCTCAAGAACAAGCTGGTGCAGATGGGATGTAAGCCACTGAAGTTTTCAAAGGATATCTCACCAGAGACGTCTTCAGACACCATATGCTTTCTTCTTTATCACTGAACTATCAATTTGTGGAGGAAGAAAGCAGGTAGGAATGAAGGTAGGCAGGCAGCAGGCAGGCAGGAAGAGAGAGGAAGAAGAAATGTTTTTGTTTAGTTCCTTTTAGTTGTTCTCCCCAATCCAAGACCACAAACTAGGGTCCTTGGGCTGTATGTGGGCAGCACCTCAGGCATGGGCTTAACACCTGAACCACCATGGCATGCCAAGAAGCCATGATTTTCTATCCTGGTTATTTCTACAGTGCCAAGAGTTTCATTATTTTTAATAGAAATAAATTTAAAGAGGTGCCGAAAAAGAATTTGTGTGCTTTCTCTCCTGAGGTTGCTTCTGCGTTCATAATTTTCTGGCCCCTCTGTCCCTAAATTCTCAGGACAATGTGTTTTCAAAGACCCATGATAGTCTATAAAGAGATAACTTATAAAGATAATTTGTAGATTGATATGTAAAGATAAAGCGTAAAGAGAGTCTTTAAAACTATAAGATGAGCAGGTGGCTCATTATACTGTCATCAAAGATTCAATTCATTGGATGAACCCTGGTGCAAAACTGAATTTTGAAAATCATAACTGGAAAAAGTGTGATCAGCATCGCTGTTCAACAGCTGTCCATGAGAGCAGTAAATATAATTACATTTAAAAACCAAAATGAAGAAAAAAGCTTTGGGTGACTAAAATAAATAGAAATTATTAGAATTTAGCCAGGCAAGGATGACTGAAAATGCTCATCTTTTATTAATCAATACGTTGTGCATAAGAAGTTTATTTTACTAGCTGCAGTCAGCATAACTCAATTATTTCACATAATTGTGGGGACAATCAGCTCTGACAGTTGAATGCTATTCCTCAAAACTAATTTTTCAGGGGCTCCAATGAGCCAAGTTCACATGATTATTAATCCTTAATCGCAGACCATCTCTGGAGAGCAGTTTCTGAGGACTCTTAGCTCACACACAGCTGAGTATCACTGGCTCCCACTTACTAATATCACTCAGCTCATTTTCCACGAGGGTGTTCCCAGGGACAGGAGGAGAAAGAGACATGACACATCAATGAACAACAGTGTGAGTGCCCTGGGCACATATTCCCTCCCCAACCCTGGAAGCACTTATCTCTTGAGCTGAATCGCAGGGTATCAAGGACCCCTTATTTAGATTCCAGAAAACTAGAACATCACGGGATCATGTTCTGCAGGCTAGAATTTTAAATAATTCCTAATCTGCAGAATGAGTGTGATTCCACAGACTCAAACCAAAAGAGAAATCAAGCAACCAACATGGATTGCCAGATGTTGGAAAGAAAGCAGAGATGCAGTCTCTGTGGGAGCTTATTGCATCATCAGGGTGAATAAGCCTCTTCCCCCTGCCTCTTAAATTTATATGTCCAGAATCCACAGCTAGACTTGTATGGGAAAATCTAATTTTACATTGGAAATTCCACTCAGTTCTGGGAATGAACTTCCAATGGGAGAATTCAGAGCCACAACGGCAGCCTCGCAGGAGGTATGTTGCATTTCAATCTGTTCTGCTCTTCCACCAGATAAAGTTGTGAAATGCAGGTTAGGTTGAGGTAAAAAGAATTCAGCTAAAAAGCTATCCATAAAAGTGCTGATGATTGCTTATTTCATTTTAATAATAGGAGACTGGACGTGACTGTGAGTTAAATTGTTGGACAGAAGTGAAGTGACTTCGAGAGTGAGGCTGGGGACAGGAAATTCTCTCCTGAGGGTCCAGGCTGAAATGCCCTCAGAATCAAACGAACAAACCCAAATGTGTCTCTTTTCCATTCAGTGTCCATTTGTTGTCATTTCCACACCAAGGAATAAACAATAGCCATATAGTATCTGATACTGCAAATAGGTTAGTAAGTCATGGCTTTGGGATGTCTTCTGTAGGGGAAAAAAATCCTTTTTTGCACATTCTTGGTGAAATTCCCCATTTCTTCAAAGCTGAAACCATTACTGGGAAGAGCAAGTAGAGAACATTTCAGAGAAAATATGTTCTAGCTGGGAAATAGCCTGAAAATAGAGGACTTAATTCATTGTATTTGACATTGACTTTGCAGCCTCTCATTTGCTGTCACAAACCACAACTTCTTCTAGTTGAATGAAAAGCAGGTAAAATGCTGGAATGGGCATCATCATTTATGACTTTTTCCTACTGAGTTTTTTTAAATGCTGTTAAAACCTGTTGGGGGCAGCACAGCAAATGGCAGATGTCCCCCTGTGGTTCGGCACGATCCATGGGATGCTGTGTCCATCTCAGGCTGACCACTGGCCGCTGTCCCTGTACTGAGTGCAGGCCAGCCTGCCATGAGGCGGGACCATCCCTGCCAGCTGCAGGGAGTCTGGACAGCAGTGCTGCCTCTGGTGAGAAAAACAGTCATCTGACCTCCAGTCCAGAATCAGATAAGCACCGTGAGACTTACATGGCTTTTGGCTTTCCCTAAAATCTGCCTAATTAAGTAACAAGTAGATCCGCTCTTTCACATCATAAAGAAAACAGACATAATTCATTCATCTAAATTTCTCTGAATTTTAGCTAATTTAAAGCCATTATAAAGACTCTTTTGTTCACGAAAGCTGGGACTAAAAACATGTTTCTCCAAGAGAGTACATCTTTTTTAAATGAATTCTGCAGAAGGACAATATGCTTACATAAATAAATTTCAGTGAGAGCATTTTAAAAGTGAAAAGAAGCACGGCTCTGTATTTTTATTTATGAGAAAGAAGATTTAATGGCTCAGTCTTGGAAGGTCACTTCATGGACTGGTACCATTTCTACGAGATGAGTGATCCAACCAACAGCAGAATCTCAGGTCCACTCTACCCTCCACACACCCCACTGAGTAGAGGTCGAAAGAGGCTCAGATTTGACTGAGAGCTTGTCAAGAAGACAAATCCGCTTGTGTGTGTAGAATGTTTATATGAAGGGATATCGATATATATGTATAGTAATAGATGCATCAAGAGACAGAACCAATAGGAGGTTTACATACATATATATATATGCTTATAGATTTATTTATATTTCAGCACAAAGGTACTACCCTATATTATGCTTAGAAGTAACATAAGTCAAATATGATATGACTTCACTCATGTGGAAGATGAAGGAGCCAAACAAATGAACAAACAAAGCCCAATGAAAACAAACTCCAGGTTTATGAAAGCAGAATGATGTTTCCCAGAGGGAAGCGGGAAGGAGGTGGGGAAGTTGGAGAAAGGGGTCACTTGTGTGGTGTTAGGTGGAAACTAGCCTTGTGGTGGCGTTGGGCTGTGTTAGGATGCTAGACACTGGAAACAGAGTGCTCTACATTATATGATGTTACCGTGATATATCTTTAAATTGCCATCACACACACACACACACACACCCTGAGATTCCCACCATAACTGTTATCCAAAAGACATGGTTTCCCATCGTAGGTCATCGACCCTCTCCCCGTGTGTCTGTGTGGTGTGGACAGGCTCTGGGGCTGCTCGTCACTGAGGAGGGAGCGTCTGAGACCCGCCGCTGCTGGAGCCCAGGTGCCCCTGGTGGGGAGAGCACCCCCACCTGTCGAGCAGCCGCGGTGAAGCGGTGGGAGCCGCAGCTGATTGGTGCAGGGACGCCGCCCATGTTCCTGCTTCTCCAGGCCTGGCTGACTCATGGGGGCTACTCAGCCGGAGTCCCTTCACAGGCCACTGCCCACTGCCCACTGCTGCTACAGAACCACGTTTCTCTCCGTTTATTTGTTTGTTTGTTGTGATTTTAAGACTTCAAATCCAGGCCGAGCACGTGCAGCTGATTTGTGATGCGCACAGGGCTTCCGGTCGCATGGGCAGCGTCAGGCGAAGCCAGCGCGCCTGGCCTGCGTGGAGAAGGAAGCAGAGACTTTGAACTCCTTATTTCTAAAGACACAAAACGTACCTTTTAATGATGTAATTTCAGGGAATCAAAGACTGATAAAATTATAATTGTGTATTTCACAATATTAAAAAAATATATACACCTTCACGGTTATGTACATTTTTTCCCCCAAATTTCAAAGGAGCCTCATGCACTGATTTTATTGTTTTATGTGTCATCAGAAATTGAGAATTCAAACGAATTAACAGGTTGTAGGACATCAATGCCAACCTTTTTTTGGTTATAGAGAATTAAATAAAACAACAAACAAACCCAAAAAACAAGTGGAAATAAGGCCACGATCTTAAATCCGCTTCTTTCACATTATGTCTTCTAAACCCTTCCTTTGGTGTTCCCTCCAGACCAAGAAAACAGCAACAAAAATACAGAAAAGAAAATCACCACGCTTCCTTCTTTTCTCTATTGCTCCCCCTCATATCACTTCCAGGTGGATCTCGCTTTCGTTCACTCACACCCTGTGCAGTCTCCAGGGCACTGTGGGCAAGCAGCAAATACCCCTTTTGGGCACAGATGAATGATGACACCACACCTTTGCTTTCAGACCAGGACAGAAAGATCCTGCAAGGTGAGTGTGAAGGAGTGGCTGGGCAGGAGCGGCCTCTTCCCGGGGCCGCATGGCCTGTCCTGCTCAGGCTGTGTCTCCAATGCACTGAGATGTTTGGTGCATCAGAGGTCTTCTTGCAGAAGAGTTTCTGTGGATGATGTCCTTTCAACTATTAATGAATTTAAGCGCCCAGGAGAACACTACTGCGACACCGATTCTATAAACGCCTGAGATTCAGGACCAGAGCGTTCAAGGGCACGCCTGAAGTCATGCCAGCAGGTCACAGGAACAAAACTGAACTCAGGCACCAACAAGTCAGGTGCTGGGATTTTTAATGTAAACACGGAGAGATTCCTCAGCGGGGCACCAGAGGAAGGCATGGAGCAGAATCGAGTAGGAGTTCGCTGGAGTTCCAAGTGGGTAAGGGCCTTTGTTTCGAGAAAGGGTATTTCTGATAGCAAGTAAGCATGGATTGGGACCTGAATATGCTCAAAAACCTGAGAGATGGGTATTCCATGGGTGAGGAGAGCCTGAGACCCTGTGGACATGTGAGGAGCCTGCGGGACAGGCCAGCAAGGTCCCTGGGGCCGTGAGGAAGGACCAGCAATGATACTTGCAGAGGGGCCCCAGGAACCGCGGTCATCAGCATCTTGTATGAACTACGAAGAAAACTGGGCATAAAAAGGAAGAGGTCATTCACACAGAGACAGGGAACAAAGAGGAGTCATTTGGCTGAACTGTGATGAAAAAAATCTTATAGAAACATTTAGATTGTATTTTTAAAACAATTTAATCACATAAGCAAATTTTAATAAATATCCCATTTTGGACTGAATGTTTTTGTTCCCCGGAAACCCATATGTTGAACCCCAGCCCCCAGGTGCTGGGGTGAGGAGGCAGCCTTTGGGGTACCGAGGTCACGAGGGTAGATCCTCGTGTTGGCATTCATGCCCTGAGAAAGGAGGTCTCGGGGGCTCCTGCACCCTCGCCCTGTGAGGACCACGACCATATAGGAACAAGGAACTGGGGCGTCACCAGATTCCGAATCTGCCGACACCTTGACCTTGTACTCTCAGCCTCCAGGTCTGTGAGAGATGAATGTCTGTTCTTTATAATCCCATCTGTAGTAGTTTGTTACAGCAGCTTGGTCTGATGAAGACCTGTTCCTTGTAAATAATTAAAACATTGCGGAGAAAATTAATTTCCCTAGGCTCACCATTCCCCTACCCTCCCCACCCCCGGTGCCCACTTGATGGATAGCTTTCCAGACCTTCTGACTTTTCACCAACGTTTTTAGCCAAGGTTAGAAATTGGGTCACAGGATGATTTTTGTGTTTCTCCTTCTCCTTGTCTATAACAAAAATTTTCAATTGTGTGCTTCAGAGTGACAGAACATGTATTAGGAGGCCTTTGGACATCAGTATTTATAGCTTTTAAAATTATTTTTTCTGAATTTATTTATGGAGATAGAAGGATTTATCACTTACCTCCTGTCATTGATGGATACATGAGCTATACATATATATAAGTTATTGTTCCCTACAATAAAATATGCTGCCATGACCCTCTTGCGCATACAGGTGAATGCTTCTTGAAATGTGAGACAATACCTTGAATATCCATTTCCACATCGAATGGCTACTGCCCACTGGGCCTCCAGGGTCACCATGCCAATTCGACATCCACCCACAGTCAAGACTCTCCCGTATTCTCAGAGTTGTTCAAATGTTGGCAGTATCAGATTATTTCACACTTGTGGTTTTAATTTGCCTTTTGTTGAGTTTTGGTAATTTTGATCATATTTGCATGTGTATTAGTTACTTGCTTTTATCCTTTTGTGAATTAACTGCTTATTGTCATTTTATTAACAACTTTCAAAAGGATGGATCAGGGTCATCCTGGGTTAATACTAGTAAGAATTTGAGATAAAATGCATGACTGGTGTTCTTTGCTGGGGCACTAAGATGAGCTGGGGGTGCGGTGTGATTAATATTTGATAAGCGTTCTGTGTGTGTGCCATCGTACAAAGCTCATTGCAGCGGATTGTCTCACTAAACCTTAACACAGGCCCGTGAGGCTGTCCTCTTGTTTAGAGGTGGGGTCAGCAGAGACAGGATTAAAGCAGATCCCTGCTGTGAACCTGCTGTCTTTAATGCTTTCCACATTTCGGCCAACACCAAGAGACAGGGGACGCAGGGACAAAGAATCCAATCATTCCACAGAATTGCGGACTCGAGTTTCCAACAAGTTGCCTAAAGTCACCAAGATTACTCAACAGGCTGAATGCACCTCCCAAGGAGAACATGTTAAAACCTGAGTTCAAATCATAGCTTGGGTCCTTTCGAGTCACATGACCTTGTACACATCATTTATCCTCTCTCAACCTCTTTATACTGGGGTCAAATGAGAGTACTACTCACGCTCACTCGCTCGGAGGAGTCTGCAGATTTCCACAACAGCAGACCTGGATCTGCAGGCCTGACTGGCCCGCTGGGCCCGGGCACATGAGCCACTGGGACGCTGAGCACACTGATTACTAGCAATGGCAGCCCCGCGGTGGGTGTGGGCAGAAGGTTGGGCCATGGCTTACATATAAATGGTCAAAACCCTCAGATATCACACAAAAAAGAATGTCATTTCTGACCCATTTCAACCTGAGCACCAACGGTCAGAAGATGTGAAGGCTCCTTTTCATTCTCTGCCTCCAGTAACCTCACTTCAGCAAGTCCTTAACTCACCACACAGGCTCCCACAGAAAAGGCCATTTTGTGGGCTACCCATTCCTGTCCCTCTGCAGGCAAGCCTTCATCTCCCTCCCAGGAAATTGCTCCTTTTCTGAAGCTCTGGTGGCAGAAGGAGCCATGATCCTGGGACATGTCATTCTTCTGTATCATCCCTCCCATAGCAAAACCCACAGGTGGTTTTCAACAGCTTTTTCCCCCGAACCTTTGCATGAAGGGGGACTTGAAAGATGCCGTTGACACATGGGCACATGCGTGAAGTTAGGAGGTGATTCCATCAGCTCTGCCCAGCCGGCTCTGACTCACTGCTCTCCGTGTCCAGGAAGAGGCCAGTATCCCTCATGATGACAAACAAACACACACGAATACACCTGCACCCAGTCATTCAAATCCAGGGCCTCAGGGTCCCTTGCTGAACAGTCAGCACGTCTGTTTTCTGGCTGCATGTCTAGCTAATGAGCTCAGTCAAGGAGGTGTCCGCTGAGTCAGAATCTGAACTCAAGCCGGGAGCTCTGTGTACTCTGACCCTTAACAATGGGGAGCAGCATCCCCACAGACCCGAGTGGAGAGTTACTGCCAGCCATGAGTTCAGGAACGCTCCCCGCGAGAGAGCAAGAGAATGGGGATCCCGGATAGGAAGGAAGAAGTGGAGCAAGGTGGGGTTTCAGAGGAAGTCACATGAAGGGCTCTCCACGCTGGCTCCCTGGAGAACCTGGAGGGAAAAGGAACTCCTTAGAGGTCCCCTTGCCTGAAACAAATCTGTTGGACTTTGCACTGCCATTGGCCAAGGGCCACAGGAGGGGGATATAAACTCCCAGACCTGGTGTCTCTCTGGTCACGGGTGACAGCCGAGCCAGTGGCCTGAAGAAACAGCCCCTAGGAAAGTAGGGGGGCTGTCTGCAGGCACCACAGGGGTGCGGGAGGGGCTGAGCCCCAGACAGAGTGCTATCTGCAGACGCTAGCTAACTGGGAAAGAATTCCCCAGGTGCCGTCTCTGGGGACAGCATCGCATCAGGCACAAGCCCTGTGAGCTGAACACTGTGTCAGGGTGCTGAGCACAGTCACTGCCAGCAGAGGCGGCGCTGCAGACTTCTCTTCAGCAGTAACGGTGTTGGGTCAAGTACAGGCTTGGGTCGCGTGCGCACACAGGTGTGGGCATCATGGCGCGTGCAGCCTCTGTGTGCATCTCGGAGGGAAGTCACTCTGTTCAGGCGACCTCTCATGTCAGAGGGAGCACAGTGCCACCCCTCCAGGCCCTGCTCACTCTGCTGGGAGAATGGTCACTCATCCTGCAAGGGCCGCTCCACGTCCTGTTTCCTTCCTGCCCACCCCACTCACCATCAGAAAAATTAGATCTCCTCTCCTCTCTGCCCACGGTTCACACCTCTACACAGCGATCCCCGTCGCCTGAGGTTTCGGTTCCCTGTGGCAACCAGGCTCCAAAAGTACCATGTACAATAAGCACTTCGGAGATGAGAGACCACACGCATGTTGCAGTGCAGTACGCTGCAGCCCTCACTCTACTCTGACTGGTGGTTGGTCATCTCTTCGTGCACCTGGCGGATAAATCAGGCGTTATCTGAGGTCCGTGTTCCAGGAAAACTGTGCATATCCAGCACTGTGCCAGCTGTGCGTTCAGGCCCCAGAGGGTCTTGGAACACATCCCGTGGAGAAGGGGCGGCTGCAATCGGCGCTCAGCCTGGGGAGATGTGCGCAGTCAGTCTGCGGGTCAATCAGTCCAGTTTGCTTAGTTTGTACAGAACGTCTTTAAATAACTGATTACCTTTAAAAGAGCCCAGTCTTCACGAAGCATCATCGTGTCTCACTCCCTTACCGGCCCGAAACCTGTGACTGACTGGCCCCTCTACCCCTGTGACTGACTATGCTCACTACACCTGTGACTGACTGTGCTCACTACACCTGTGACTGGCTGTCCTCTACACCTGTGACTGGCTCATTACACCTGTGACTCACTGTCCTCACTACACCTGTCACTAACTGCCCCCACTCACCTATGTGTCTCAACTGTTTGACTAACAGTTTTGAGAGTAAGAAGTTGTTTCATGTTTACATTTTCTATTCTAGCAAGGATGGGATGAATCTCAATAATCATTTTTATTTGAGTTTTAATATTTTTTCAGTGGTTATAATTTAGTAGATCGTTATTTCAATTATTGGAGGTCTAGTGAGTTCTCGCTCTGTACTCTACAACCTGCATTGCTATGAAACGATCCTGAATGCCTTCCAGCTCTTGCTCTCTGTACAAATCAAGAATGTTTAGCATGCCAGTGCCCAGGAGAAGCAGGACTCGGAGGTCATGTTTTATCCCAACCAAATAGCCAGGGACTATTACCAACCAAGATCCCCTTTCACCCTTCTAAAATAAGCTCTATAATTTATAGCAGTTTTACAAAAGAACAAAACTGCTAATTGCTTTCTGTGGATCTCTGTGTGATGAGTGTGTGTGTGTGTGTCTGTGTGACTGTCTCTGTGTATCTGTGCATGAGTATCTGCGTGTGTGTGAGTGTGCATGCATGTATTGCGGAGGTTGAAAACTTTTTCCGTCTTCCTATCTAGGCCTAATAATTAAATTAGCATAAAACAAATAAACAGGAAAACAACAAGCTTAATTTTATCCATTCAGGAGCCCCATACAATAAGAGACTTAAAGAAAAGTCCAAAGCGGGGAGCTTTCACATCTTTTAGACAATTTGTAAAGAATTAACAAGACAGAGAAACTGGGGCTTGAGCAGTAAATTAGTGAAGAAGAAAAGAGGTTTGTTTAGACAGCCTCCTTGGTCTCTGTGATGAGGAGGTCACTCTACCTGATGCAGGGAGGGCGCTTCTCTCAGGGAAGATTTAGCTTCTCCTGTCAGGGGACAACGGAGGAGCAGGGTGTCCTTTTCCTGCTGACAGTTTCTCAAGAAACTTTAATTCAAAATAATCAGTATGTCAAAGCAGTCCACTTTGGGTTGGCATGTCATTCTCTCCTTCAGTGTGCTAGTACAAACACAGAAAATATTCTGGAAAGTGTTCAGAGAATCACCTGGAGCATGAAATTTGGGGGCCAGAAGACAGATCAGCTAATGAAAAAGACATTAAGCTTTCATTTTCTTTATATGCTTCTATACTTATTTTTAACAACGTTATAGAGCATGCTTAGTCTAAAAGAAAAAGAGAGCTTTGAAAATGATACTGGTGGTCTACATTCGCATCCAGGAAGAGTCTAGCACCTTGTTAGCACCACCAGCCTCAGTGGCAGAGGCTGGTCAGAGCCGGTAGGTGCGTCTGCAATCAGAACCACGAGCACTGCTGCAGCATAAACGTCTTTGAAACACATTTTTCTACATTGATGATGCTCCAGACAGTAGAAGTGCTTACATATTGGCATAGTCTGTGATCTTCTATTATTACAAATCCTGTAATGCTCATTTAGCTAAGTAAGTCATATCAACATATGAAAATAGAACATTGTGCCCTATGCCAGTGACCATTTCAGCACCCCACACACCGAAACAACAGACGTCAAGACTGATGCTCATTAGCATGTGATGGTATAGCAATAGTCAATAGTGCTATGAACTTCTTGAGACATCTTTCAGCATCATTGCTGGATTGCTTCTCCTGAATGCTGGCATGCTGGCATCGTAACTCTGTCCTGTCCCTCCTCTCAGCACTCACCCAAGGACCCCACTTATAGCCCACACAAGGAGCAATCAGGTCAGGACAGAGGACCATGCTCTAATGAGGACTCCAGCCCGGCTGTGATCTGTCCTCTGGGTTTGCACTGACCTGAGCACACTCATTGAAAATGCAAACTGTCAGATGTCGTTCATATAAAAGGAAGACGGTAAAAGACATAACTGTGAATACTTATTGAAGAGTAATTCTTGGTGTGTGGATTTCAAACATGAAAAGGTGCAATTCCTTTTCAGATCATTCCTCTCTCTCAAAGGATTATTTGACATCATCGATAGCATCCAAAAATTCATCTCCATTAATTTTCTATTTGATGCTCCCTATCAGCTCCACATTAGATGCTTCTGTTTATTCCTTCAACTCACCAAAGATAAAAGGTATTTTAGCTCAAAGAGACATGAAACACACAAGACAAGAACTCTCTCTGAACGGTGTCTGCTGAGACAGGCATCCTGAGCATTGCAACACAACCATATTGGAATTCCCCCCTTTCTTTTCAAATCTCCGTCAATTGCCCTCTTCAGGGCCATTAGCCTTTGTGATCAGAGGGAGTAATTTCTGTTTATCTCAAAACACAGTTGCACAACTATATAAATATAGTCTATGAAAGAAGAAAAATAGTGAAAATTGCTCACGAGAATATAGGAGAAATGAGGTTTGAAAAAAAAATTGAGTTCACTCAAGACCATAAGTCTGAAAAGTCCAGTCCAGGTGACATGCCCTGTCCTGTGCTTTGTGGGTCCTGTCTCAGAAGTCCCCAGGACCGCATATAGCAGACATAGCTGGAGCGGGAGTGGAGAAGAGGAAGGGGAGGGCCTCCTAGTTGTTTGTACATGAACCAGATTACTACTCTACTATAAGAAAGGTGAAATCTCACTGTTGCTAAGATTCTCAGAACATTAACCTTCGGCATTGTCAATGAATTTATAAAGATCTGGAAAATGGGAATATAAGCGAAGTTTCTTAATTTGAAAGCAGAGGTTTCAAATACCCTCCATGATCATATGGCCCATGACTTGTTCATCCAGAAGAGGATGAGAAGGAGAAAGAGGGGAAAAGAATGGTAGAAAATGGATCTAGAACACATCTAAAATATCTACTCTCTGGCCCTTTATGGAAAAAGTTTGCTGACCTCTGTGATCAAGGATACCTATTAAAACAACATAAAAGCATAACTAGTGCTCGCAGATCCAAATCTATCAAAATTTAGGCAGGCCATCTCTACCTCTACTCAGCAGTAGACTGAAGGCACAGTCAGCCCACAAGACAAGACACATTTAAAAAAATTAAAGAATAGCGAATGTAAAAAAACACTTATTTCCATCTTCTATACACACATATATAAAAGTTCTATAGATCTTATTTGGATTAAGGAGTAAATTTAGCAAGGTTGCTCGTTACCAAATCAATATATGCACATGATTGTATTGTTTCTGTACTAGAAATGTGCCACAGCAATAAAGTGTCACAAAAGTATCGTGACTGCCATTTACAACAGCATAAAAATGGCATAGCTAGGAACGAAACTAAAGAAAGAGATATTGGATCATCTTAATAAAGACAATAGCACATTACTGTGAGAAATTCAAAAACACAAAAGTGAATATATGGTTTTTATATGTGGGAATAACTGATATTGCAAAGAAGTCAGCGTCCCCCCAAATGACCTATAGATGCAATGTATGCCCAATAAATATCTCAGCAAATCTTTTTCATCTAATTTGCTAGCTGGCTCTAAAATGTTCGTGAAAAGTTAAAAGGTGAAGTAAGAATAAGAAAAAAGCATCTTGAAGATGCAGTAAAGTTTGGAAAAAGTTCTTTCTCAGATGTCAAGACTTAGTTATGTTACAGCAAATAAGACCTGGGGATATTGGTATAAAAAGACAGAGACCAATGAAACCAGAGATTCCCAAGTCTCAAGTGCAGGATCAGAGTCATGATACATGTGTCCCCACAGAAAAGTGGGAAAGATGACCTTGCTGATATTTGGTGCAGGACCCATTGGATATGACATGAGTGAAATACATCACATATATGATCACTAATTCTCACTGGATTCTAGATCTCTATTAAGCCAATGCAGTTTCTAGAAGAAAATATAGGCTATTGTCTATCTGCCCTTGGAGTCCAGAAAGACAGCTGAATCAGGATACAAAAGGAGCCACTACCAAGATAAATGTCATAAACTGAACTGTGTTAAATATAGAGTCTAAAAGGAAGCGACAGAGAGGAGAAATTATTTTCAAGGCATATATTCACCGAATGACTCACCTCCAGACTATATAAAAACTCTAAACTCCATAAGAAAATTATATATGACCCAGTAGAAAAATGGCCATAAATGTGAATTATCACTTCACAAAAGATATCCAATTGTCCTATAAATATATCAAAATGTGCTCATCTTCTTTAACGACCAGGAGAGTGAAAATTAAAACCATGATGAGTTATTACCACAATGGCTAAATAAAACATTCATGAACTGACGGTGGGAAGAAAAAATATGTTAACCACATTGGAAAACAATTTGAGCATTTTGAACATTACCTGCTCAAGTTAAACCTACACTCATACACACACCCCTGATCAAGCAACTTCACCCTTAGGTCTAAAATCCCAAAATATCTCTGAATACACAGGGCCACCAAGGGGCAGGGATATTCATAGCAGCATTGCTCAAAAAAATCCCAAGCTTGAGACAACTCAAGGTTCTAGCAACTGAAAAGTGGAAATATCCAAGTGGCACATACATGCAATGTCACTCAAATGGTGAATTGATGTAATACCCAATCATAAGGACAGCTCCCCAGGTACAATCTTGAGTGTGGCAAGCCGCATACAAAGTAGTATATTCTGAACGATTTCACATTTACGTAACTGTGAAACAGGCAACATTTATTCATGTGTTGGGATGAGTTCATGGCCGTCTTCTGAGGTGATGATGCCAATGAGTCCAATGATTCAGACGTTCTGGGCCTCCCGCTGGTTGTGGTTGTCTATTTTTTGACCCTGGTGATGGTGACATGTGATTTGTGACAATTCAGGACCCAATGACTAATTATCTGTGTGTGTGCATGGTGCAAGTGCACATGTGTGTAAGGTTGGAGCTCTGCACACACACAGACACAATCAGTAAATGACACTTTGCTGGTTGCTAAAACAACTCAAAATGCTCCTGCTCCACCCTCCAGCTCTACAAAACAAAGACCAAAGAAGAATAGCTATCGAAGGAAAAATGCTCCTGCCCCAGTGCTCCATGTCTTGGAACATCCTCATGAATACCAAAGGTCTCATATTGTTTGCTGTGAATAATGGAGTTTAGCTTTTCATATAATAAATATGGAAAAGGAGATTCAAGTAAACTATCCAAAGTCTTGAGGCACATTCTTTCAGGGGCATTTTTAATGGTCTGTTTATGAAATGTGCATTGGGTGAGTCTCCAGCCTACATTTTAATAGATGAGAGTGAAATTGGAATCATGTATATATATATGTATATATACATACGTATACACATATATGTATGTATGAACATACATATATAAATATCCAGAAGTAGACAGTATCTATAATTCTGATTTTTTAACACATATTGGTTTTCTTCCATTTTTCCCAAGGATCAAATTCACAAGGATGAATGTGCAAAGGACAATTAGTTTGGTGGAAGGCACACTTTGGCTTTTGTTTGCTTGTGTTTTATTTTTTAAAGAAAAGGTACAGACAGGAATGAATGCAAGTAAGCAGGTGGACAGGAAAAGAGAGGAGGAAGCAGCACTTTAGTCAGTTGTTCATCATTAGCTGTTTCCCTGACCCTGGATCTTGAACCGAAAACCTTGGGATGTGTGTGGACTCCTCCCAGTTTATAGGTCACCAGGGCATGTCAGAAACCACACTCTGTTTTGACCCTGCAAAATGCAGACCTGACTCTGTCAAAGTTAGGTGTTGGACATACTGCCAAGGACCTATGTCTTTCTGGTTTTAGACTCTCGGCATTTCCCACCTTCCCTGTTGAGATGATGTGACATCGGTGTGACATGACTGGCATGAGTGATGGGGTCTCCACAGCCAGGCCACAGGACTTGGGTCATTTCTCCTGCATTGGTATGAATTTTTCACTGGCCTGGAGCAAAGGTGGGCCTGCCCTTGCCATTCTTTTCTATTAGAAATGTTAGTTTGGTTGTTGGAGAAAGAAAAGGAAAGATGACATTTATATAAAAAAAGACTGCTCAGCATAAAAATGAAATGTTTTCCTAAGAGTTTTCATTTCTTTTAGAAAAAGAGACTTTTTTCCCATTACCACAGAAGGGCACATCTATCAGATCTTAAAGAATTTCATGCCCAGATGTTAAGAATCCATTTCTACTAAGGGTTGAACTGTATAGAGAATAGTAAACATGAAATATGCAAATAACTTTGCACTATAAATACAGGTGGTTATTTTTTATGAACTCTGAGAAATCACAATAAAAATGTCAAACTGTGGGAGGAAATGGTCTTTGAGAAGCGGAGGGAAGGCATTTAGGCTTGTCTTCATTAAAGTATGACCTGTTTACCGCTGAAGTTCTTTGCTTACAGTTTTCATCTTCTAATTTATTTCCCAGACTGCAAACCATTTTTTGTGCTAAAATCAGCTAATCATATCTATCAGACTTGTGTTTTCTTGGTTTCATTCACCAAATATGCTCAACACTCAGGGAGCTCCTGTCAGAATCAGCAAGATTCTCCCCCCTGCTTCAGCATCCACCCAAACCCTGCCTCCCGAGCAAACAGACTTCTTCCAAGCCCCATCTCATCTCACCATGAACACTCTCAATGGCTGGGAGTAGCCACAGCTCTCCAGTGTGCTTTCTTCTTGAAGCAAGGTGGAACATAAAACCCTCAGACTGAGAAACTGCGGTCTCCTCCCCAGCCCGCCTACATTTGTGACTCTCCATTTGTCCCCCAGGAGTCCTTGATCCTGAATTTGAGCCAAGTTACCTCAAAAGTGAAATGCCACCCAAATCTGAGTAACTCTTTGATGTCAAAGTCGTCACAGGTGCAGGATCAGTTTATAACAAAGACGCAGGCAGCGGAGAAAGGACAGTCCTTTCGACTAATAGTGTTGGGGAAATTGGACAGTTACATGTAAAAGAATAAAACTAGAGTGCTTTCCAACTTCAAACACAAAAACAAATTCAAAATGGACAAAAGGCCATCATGTGAGACCAGAATCCATAAAATATATGGACTGCATTACATAAATGATACGTTTCACGATACGGCCCCTAGAGATGTCTATTGGGGATTCAACTCCTGTGGCAAAGGGAATAGAATAAAAATAAAAATAGTGGAACTACATCATACCAGAAAGATTTTGTCCAAGAAAGAAACCATAACCAGAATGAAAAGACACCACATTGAGCGGGAAGAGATATGTACACATCATAATCCGATAAGGGGCTAATAGCCAAGATTTATAAAGAACTTATAAACCACAAAATAAACAAGCAGCCCAATCAAAAAAAAGGCAGGAGATCTGAATAGGCAGCTCTCCAAATGGGATGGCCAACCAGCACCTGAAACCAGGTCTTCATCTTATTATTAGAGGAATACAAGTGAAAACGACTACAAGCTGTTGCCTTCTACAGGTGAGAATGACCTCTACCAAAAAAGCGAGGAAACGACAAGCACTGCCCAAAACGTGGTGAGAAAGGGACCCTCTTGCACCGTGGGTAGGAGTGCAGGTTGCTGCAGCCTCTAGAAAACAGTGTGGAAAGACAGACCTTCTAGAGCAGCAACCCCAGTTCTAGGCATCTATCTAAAGAGGATAAAAGAGTAATTCAAAAAGTGTATACACCCAGATGTTACATGCCTTGGGGAAGTCTCCCATGCTCCAGTCCAAACACCAGAGCAGGTGAAGACAGGTGGGCAGCCTGAGGCTTCAGGTGTTCCAGAAGCCCTGAGAAGTCTGGATGTCTACGCAAAATCTTCAGATCTTAGAATACTGACTTGAAATTGCTTCAGTCATTTGGTGACACTGATATGCAACGTGTCTGCACCAAATATTGAGTGAAGAGAAGCAGCCTCTTGAAACCACAGACAAGAGCACTTCATTCTGTCCCGTCGTCATTCAGATTTGACCTGGAGTCTGGAAATGTGAAATGCTTGCCCGAGGTCATGGTGAACTGAAAATTAGCTCACACACAGTCCCGTATCTTCAACACAGGTGTCTCCCAAAGGAAAAGAAGAAAGAGGTCCCAGGGACACCAACTGGCTTATCCCCAGAAAAGAGGGAGCCTCTGACCTCACATGCATGAAGTGAATGTACCTCGGGTACATTTTTGATGTTTCCCACACATTACAATTTGGATTTATTTTCTAATAACATACTAATATTGTAAGGCATCTTATAGAGGGTTAAAATGTTATTTTTTTCACTGTAGCCCTTAGCATATGCTAGGTTTTTTGCCTACCTGTTTTGCCATTTATTTATCTTTTGCAAAAAGCCTCAGCAATGGATGCCTGCCATTCTCTCTGGGTGTCTAAGCAGTGATGGTCCTTCGATACTAAGTGTTTCCACACAAAACTGGTTGGTGGTGTCACCATTCGTGCTGAGTGTTGAACACAGATGTTATTGCTCGACCCTCCACTCTGATGAAGAGAGAGCTCGCATTGCCCACTTCAGAAGTTGAGGGTACACTCTCAACTCAAAAGAGAAAATCAGGATGCTCATTTTCCTCCCACAGTGTGAGTTAATACAGAAGACATAATTCTCACTGCTTTGTTCTAGTCAAGGCACCATAGCCATAAAAAGAAAGTCATAACTCAATTCTATATTCTTAAAAGAATTAACTTCAATTGCTCATAATTGGTTTAAATGCTAATGTTTGCATAATGCATGGTTTCTTTATTAAAAGGCCGTGGCAGAAAACACATTATCCCATTTCACCAAAAGCCTCAGGAAAAATCTTTCCCGTAGCCTCAGATGATTTAAAATTGATCTCCTATAGCTTGCCCTACTTTTATATTCTTAACAGCAGACAAAATAGTTCCTTTCAATTTTAAGTCAAACTGTTTTGAGGACACGGGGTTGAGTTATGTTGCTATTTTCAGAATGTACTCATGGGTTTATTTTATCTTTCCCTGGTAATCCTACTACAGAGGGATGAAAGGCCCGACAACATTTATTTCAGATTCATTCATGTGCCATCAAACCCTGATTCGTCCATCATCAAACAAGCACCTAAGCAGATGCATTTACCAGGGTCACACTCCAGGGGTCTCTCTGCTCTTAATTGTACCACAGGAGAGAATTTCTGATTGGGAGGAAGACCTGGCAAGTTTGGGGGCAGGGGGAACCAGTCAAAAGCAGCTCCTTCAAAGAAAATGGTATCTATTTCCCAGTCGATTTTCTCTGGTCATCTGCTGACATCCCAGTGCAGACTGTGGCTGTGGACCTCACCATTCTCAGCAATCACTCCTGAAAGGGAGGACTGGCCATGTGAAGAAATGATTGTCATTGAGGTAGATAGAGCATGGGGTTGAAGAAGGGGAGGGTGATGGAGCATGGAAGTGATGAAAGGAAAGATGATGGTGAGGAGAGGTAGTAGAGGGGAGAGATGATGAGGGAAGAAGAAGGGAAATGATGAGGGGAGAGGGAATAGAGAGAACAAGGGATAATGGGAGAGGTGATAGAGGGGAGAGATGCTGAAGGTTAGGGTTGGGAGAGGTGATGAAGGGAGAAGTGATGGATGGGAGAGGTGATGAGGGGAGAGTTGATGAAGGGAGAGATGATGGAGGGTGAGGTGATGGAGAAAGGGGATGGAGGAGAGCTGATGGAGGAGAGAGGTGATAAGGTGAGAGGTAGTGAGGTGGGAGGGATAGAAGGGAGAAGTGATGAGGGGAGAGCTGATGAGGTAAAAGGTGGTGGTGAAAAGAGGTGATGGGGTTGTCACCCAGGCAGGGAGCCACATGTTCCTGCGGAAAATGGGAATTCCAGAATGAGGAGAGCTGAGGCTTGATAGATTTTCCTGCCAAGAAAGAATGAGCTCACAGGTGGTGAGCGGGAAACCACACAAGCGCCAGACTCACTGCTCGTGTCCCAGAGAAGGAGGCTTCTGAGCTCCAGGTGTCCAGGGTGGAGGTGTGTCCTCCAGCCTCATGCAGAAGTCAGAAAGCATGTCCGATGATGGATTTGCAGATAGTTAACACTTTGTCCAGTACAAATACACTCACAGCCAAAGATAAGCCCCCATGGGGACACAGGCAATAGGTCGAGTGAAAAATGTGAGAAAAAGGACAGGAGCGAATCGCCATTCCCTGTTAGGTTGGATGGGGAAGGGGCCGCGAATGACATGAAAGGAATACATCAGCTCAGCAAGCGTGGGGAGTGAAGGAGCAGAGGGAGGTACCAGCTTCCTACAGAGAAGTATGTGAGCCACTATTTAGATGTAAAGTTGAGCTGTGACTTCAATGAGTCTCAGAGACTGTGGGTCACCATGAGCTCACAAGATGGACCCTAGTAATAGGTCCCTTTCAGGAGAAACACACTGAGATGGGACCAGTGGTTATTGGTCTTAACACTCCAGTTTCTTCCAGTAAAAACAGAGGTCATGGAGAGACCTGCAGTCATCCTCCCACATGCCAGGGGTCAGACCACAAAGGAGGGAGCCTGGGCTGTGAGCAAAGTGGGTGGAAACGCCCTCCCCTGGGGCAGCCATGCAGAGAACACATCCAGTGTGACCATTCTCTGAAGATGATAGAGAGGTCATCCAGCCCACATGGAATACCAAATCCATTCTGTTCAGTTCCCATGGTGAGTGCAAACATTTTATAATGTTTGACAAAGCAAAGGACCCGACTCCACGTGCTCACTCACACACACGTCAAGGGTGAAGCTTCCAAGGATGCTCAGAGCCTTCCCTGCTCCTCACAAGTTGTGCACATACCATGGCTGCATGTCCAGGTGGAGGTGATCTCCTCTCACACTGCGCTTAGACCCGGCCTCCTAGACCCTCTCTCAATGGTGCAGACTCTGGGGGCAGGATCCCGAGGGTGGCATTTGGGAAGAAGAAGTGGCAGTGGAGACGGTGATAAGTGACTAAGCTGTGACCCGGGCCCCAGGCACGCAAGGCCTTCAGGTGCCTGAGCTCCCTCTGCCACCCACCCACCGTCATGGTCTGTATGGATGGTGTCACAATGAGAAGTCTAGACTCAGTGAGAGAGGCTGGGCCCCTAGTGACCTGAGTGCCCCTGAGACATCTGATAGCTCTAGGAGAGGGAGTGGGGACATTTCTGTACCATTGACTAAGTCACACCCAAAATAAGGTGACTGTCCTCATTTTTCAAATTTTAATAATCATTTTATAAAAAGGCATTTTTGATCAATGCAAAGATATACATTTTAGAGATAGAAATAAAAGCATCAGCCTACCTGTGTAATTCATTTAGGATCATGTGTGTTTTTAGAGTCACAAATATACCAGAATGAAGACATCTTCACTCACATTCATGAAACAATTGAATCTGCACTCTCTCCCAGCGTCTCTGATGCCACTATTTTGATCTTCACTCCCAGACTCACCTAAGTCAGGTTTTGAAAGCACATCACAATATCACTCTTCCGTCTCCGTAATTTGCAGAAAATCCCTTTGTATAATTCTTCTCTAGAATTACTGTTCCCAGGCACACATACCCATCTTCATTATGTGGGAGTATTTTTTCCACTTTCTCTCACCTTAAGTGATTGTTCTTAAGAGGCCAAACCCCCAGGAATCCATCCTGAATGTCTCTGCCTTTCTTTCTTACTGATAAGGTCAGTTGACCTGAATTAGTTTCTAAAAATACCACCAACTGAAGTCATAGTGCACTCATGCATCTTCCTTAATCATAAGACGTACTTTCTCAGGAGTCATTGGGGAGAAACTCCCTGTATAGATGTTCATAGAAGGCTCTTCGAACTCTGGACCTCAGGATAGCACTAGAACATGGTGTGTTTCCAGAAGGCTGTAGAGAATCATGGCTCTCCTTTCTGCTGCACTGTCAGCCTGCAGTCAAGTTTGGGACTTAGAAAGCTCATACACAAAAGGTCCTGAGTCTAATATTTTCTCTCCAGTTTCCTCAAAGACCACTGCTCATCAGTCCTGTGTGACCAAAGTAGGCAGGTGACGCTTACAGAAGCACAGAGCAATTTACTGGGGCAAATATTGTGTTATCAGAAGGTACACTGGTGACTCCAGCTAAGGGAATGAGTAGGGCCAGTATCTGAGACCCCTGGAGATCTCGGGACCCATGCCCAGTTCCATTTCCCGGATATGGTTAAGAAGGAACTTAATTTCCATTCTACTCATCTTTCCATTCCTGCCCTCCGGGATCATCCCAGGGCCAGGAAACTGAGGCACTGGGAGTTTAATGATGCAGAACATGCTTGCTATACACCCTTCGAAGTCCTGGCTGAAATGAAACCCGGGGCATGCATTCATTGTCTTTTCCCTACATCCCCAATCACTGTCACTCTGTGGAATTCCAACGCTCAAGACACCAGAGGCGCTAGGCCTCTCTTTGATGGAACCCTTGATGCCTGATCCTCAGCAAAGCCCATTTCAAACCCTCACCAGTCTGAGAAGTCCCCTGAAAATGCAGAAAAGGGGTTTTACATAGAAAAATTCAACTCTGACACCTTGGGAGATGACCCCAGTTACCAGGAATAATGATGGAGATCATCCTTGTGTGTGAATAAAGTTGACATCACATTATTAATTAAAGAAAGGGGAGATGAAAACCTGCTCTGTCATCATGCTGAAACGCCTTTGAGGTTCAAATGGACTTCACCTGCATTAACTCTATGAGTTAAAGCCAAGCACTGCATTACTGTCATGGTGTTCTGTGGAGCTCAGCTGCCTGGGATCTAAGTAGATGCTTAAGAAAGGAGTTTGAAAGGTTGTGGAGAACCGTACTCAGAATCTGAGATTGTGTGTCCATGTGTGTGTTTTAAACATCAGATTGTCATGTGAGGATATGCAGATTGTACCTCAGGAGCAGGAGCACAGCATGGATGTGAAATCTGAAATGATGAACTGGTTCTTATTGATTTAGACATAAGACAGGCAGCAGGCAGCTGCCCGTTCAACATTGATCCTGGAGATATTATACAAAGAAGTCCCGTAATATGAGACAACTTTATTTTCCTTCTGCTTCTGGGAGAAGGGTCATCTAAATTTCCTATTCAATTATGGCCATAGATGATACTTAATGCGATTTCAAAACTTAAAGTTCTCTTGATCAAATGCAAGGTTAACAAATGGCCTTCCCATGCACCATGAAAACATCAGGACGAGGAACTGCACCATAATTCATACAGGAGCCTGACTTAGGGAGAGCATGGTGACCTGCCGCACACACATGAAAACCATCGTTTGGATTCAACCTCTGAGAGCTGAAGAAAATGCAAGTCAGGTATTCAAGGACATTTTTTATTATGTTTTATAGTTTTATGAATGCTAGAAATCAATCACTGTTTTTAAATAAAGTAAGCTTTGGAGTGTATGTCAGTCATTCACTCCAAGAAGAAGCAATCAGAAGACAAGAAATATAGGCAAAATGCAGATTGATTTTGAGCTACATAGATGTGTGTTGGGATCAATAAAGAGGAAACTTAGTTTAGATATGCAAAGCCAAAAGCAGATTGATACAATTACCCAGGCAACTGGAAAACCAATGACCCGCCAGGAGGAAAACCTTGCTGGGGAGGTTTTTGTTCTCTGCTGAGGCTCAGGAAGAAGCCTAGAAGCTAGATAGTTATCTTAAACCTTTTAAATGTAAAATCACTCTGTAAACATTGTTTGTTAGAATGGCTGATTTACTTCTTGCATTTTTTCTGTAAATGACTGCCCTGTGTAAAGACAATAAATACACAAGGAGTCAGTGACTCGTGGTAGCT
>RJWH01005205.1:0-83147 GCA_004363575.1 Solenodon paradoxus | reverse complement strand
GGCGCAGGGGTGCGGGCTGCCGGGTGTGGGGTGCAGGGGTGCGGGCTGGGCAAAGCAGCGCTGGAGCCTCAGAGCAGTGAGACGTCTGGGACCGGCGATGGTGATGGCGATGGTGATGGCGATGGCGGAGGGGCCGTGTAGGGCGCCCTGCCGTCCGCGACTGGCTCTGCGGCTGCACCTGCTGAGCACTGTGGTGAGAGGAGCAGTGTCGGCGGCCCTGGGGTCACGCACCGTCCTCGCTCAGGGCCACCTTCTTACGGTTGCAGGACGGGATCTTAAACCCTCACGCGGCCTCCTGCACCTGTGCCGCCTGCTGCGATGACATGACGCTGGTGAGTGCTGCCCTCTCCGTCCTGAGGCCGCTGACCTGGGCGACACGGGTCGTGGGGCAGCTCCGGCTCGGGGTGCAGAGAGCTGGGGTCAGGCCCCGAGGGGTCCGCGCGGCCTCTTGGACGGAGGCTCTGCAGTTGAGGACAGCCCCACCCTCTGGTGTCTCCACCGTGTGTCGCCGCCTTGGTCCCTTTCCCGGGCAGTCCCGATACCCCCGGCTCTGGCAGCTAGGCACCCCAGAGGCCGCGCTGCTGTGGGAGCTGCATGCCTGCTTCCTGTTGAGTCTTCCTGGCTGAGCGTGGGACCCAGGGGGCTGCCTTGTGAGGCCTCATCCAGCCCCAGAGGCGCTTGTCCTTCCAGGAGGCCTGGCCCTGACCCTGCCTTCTCCCCAGAGCGGCCCGGTCAGGCTCTTCGTCCCCTACAAAAGACGCAAGAAGGAGAATGAGCTGCCCGTGGCGCCCACGAAGAAGGAGCCCCCCAAGAACATCGCCCTGCTCCCCGCTGCTGCCGCTGCCACCTGTGAGTTGAAGGCACCGGCCGCCACACCACCTGGGCCCAGGCTCCAGGCACTCCTCCTCCCGCCCCCGTGGCCAGCTGCCGCTCGGAGAGGCCTGCTCGCCTCCTCGCCTCGCCGCAGCCCACTTGCCGTCACAGGCCCCGGGGCCACTGGGCTGTCTCTCCAGGGCCTCCGATGGCAGGAAGAGTGGTGGGAGACCCCCTTGATTGTTTGGGGGTTCGGTTTAGCTGTGCCTGCCCCGGGCCGTGGACCCTGTCCTGGCACCCGTGCGCTGTGCCGCACCCGGCCTGAGCCGGAGCCACCAGGGCCCACGGTTGTCCCCCCTCGTCCTGTGGCGCAGGCTGTCCTGGAGCGGGACAGCGACGAGGGGGAAGAGACGGGGCAGGGACGGGCGAGCGCCCGCTGCGGTGCCGGCAGCCGCGGTTTCCCGCCCCAGAGGGACGCCTCGGGTGCCGTGGGCGCGCAGCCAGGCCGGCCGTGGCCCTGGCAGGGCGGAGCCCAGAGTTCTTGGTTAAGATTGTGTTTTTGGTTTCTGACCAGGCCGCCCTCTCTGTGTGCTTTTAAAGGAAAGGTGCCACAGGAACGAAGGGCTGTAGGAAGGCAGGCAGGAGGCCAGCGGGGAGCACTTTATTTATTAACAATCAGTAGCGCTCACACTGGTTGCTCCCTGGGACCTTGGGGTGTGTGTTGGACGGCTCCCGGTGCACAGGACGCCTGGCCGCCAGGACGTGTCCCGGGCAGTGTTTTCACTCACGTGTCCTAATCGGGGGCGCCTCACAGCGTGGCCTGCTGCCCTGCGGACCCCGGTCAGGGCCCGGCCGCAGAGGGGCACTGGCTGCCAACAGCACCCCCTGCCTTTGCAGTCACCGTGAGCCCATCAGGACAGATCACGACCTCAGGCGCACTGACCTTTGACCGGGCGTCCACTGTGGAGGCCACCGCCGTCATCTCGGAGAGCCCGGCCCAGGGCGATGTCTTCGCGGGAGCCACAGGCGAGTGGCCGCGGGCTGCCTGGACTCACTCTGGCCAGTGTCCTCAGGCCTGTGGGGGGCAGGATGCTAATCTGGGGCGCTCACCAGCGGGGACAGAGCCCAGGGTGCCTGCGAAACCAGAAATGCTTACAGCCAGCGTGTGGGCTCCCCCCGCCCCGTCCTGGACGCGGATGCGCCCGCGAGCCGGCACGCGGGGACACGGGGGGTGTCTGGGAGCGTGTCCGCGGCTGAATCTCACGCTGCGCCCGGCGCTATGGCCGCGACACCCCCACACCTCCCCCTGGGCCGCAGGCGGCCGCTCCGGAATCGCGCCTGTCGAGTCTGGGAGCTAAACGTGCAGCCGGCAAGCGGGTCTCAGGCTGCCGTGCGTGTCGCCAACAGTCCAGGAAGCCAGTGTGCAGCCCCCATGCCGGCTGGGCCCCCCGGAGCCCCACTACCCAGGATACCAGGAGGGCGGTCCCATGACACCGTTTCCGGAAGCCGCGCTGCCCACCTCTCACCCCAAAATAGGTCAGTCTCGGTCCTCATGACGCTGTCCTCAGAGCTCTTGGGGGCGCTTCAAGGGGGCGCACTTGTCGGGGTGTGAGGGGCGCCGGCGCGGCGGGCGAGCGGGAGGGAGTGGCCTCTCCACGGCCACTGTCTGCCGAGGGCCTGTCCTTTCCTTTCTGCCCCCGGACGGCACGTTCGTTCTCTGAGGCGTCACCTCCCGTTCCTGCTTCCTCATTCTCTGTCTATTTTAAGTGTCGGAGCCTGAGTGTGAGGCAAGTGCTGCTGCCCGCCCGCCCCAGCCCTGCGCGGTGGCAGCCACCGAGGCCCGCGCCTGTCGCCTCCGGTCACTTGGCGGCAGAGCCGGCTGCCCGGCGGCCTCTGCCGCAGGTGCTTCCCTCCTGCCGCCGTGGGCGGACGCTCGCCCGGGGCGGTCACTTGTCCGGGGTGGGTCCCGCCGGGCCTCGCCGGGGAGCTGGGCGCGGGCCTCGGGGAGGTGTTGACGCTGAGACACGTACGCGCCAGGCTGAGAGCGCGCGTTCCCTGGGCAGCTGCCGGTAACGCTGGCGCGGTTTCGCCCCGGGGCGCGGACGGAGGAGAACGGCGGACGGCAGGCAGCTCTGCGCACGCGCGTCCCTGCAGGCCTGTCAGCAGAGCCTCCTGCTGCGGGGTGTGCGGGTCCGTGACGCCCACCGTCTCTGAGGCTGGAGACCCGGCGGCATCTCCGTTCGCTCACTGGAGGCCTTTTTCTCTCCTTGCTGTGTTTGAAATGGAAGTAGCTTCGGTCTTTAGAGCCTGGGTGGGGAGCTTCACACGCGGATGCCACGCGTGTCCGGTGGGGCTGCGTGCTGGCCCCACGAGGGCCGTGCCCCGCCAGGACGCTGCCCGCATCCGCCTCCCTCGGGGACCACCTGTCTGCTCTGAACCTGTGTGTGTTCCTTGCCTCCTTCCTGTGCTTTTCTGTCCGCCCCACGAGTGGGGCCGCGCCGCGCTCGTCCTTCCGTGGGAGCT
This sequence comes from Solenodon paradoxus, assembly GCA_004363575.1. Classification (NCBI taxonomy): domain Eukaryota; kingdom Metazoa; phylum Chordata; class Mammalia; order Eulipotyphla; family Solenodontidae; genus Solenodon; species Solenodon paradoxus. Next base: position 79,811 of record RJWH01005205.1, on the reverse strand, counting down.
GCTGCGGGGTCTCCTCTCCTTCCCGCTACTGCTATGCGACGGGGTCTCACCTCACCGCCATACCTTCCGCGGTGTGTCCGTCCAGGGCACACAGGCTGCCCCGCCTCAGACTGCTCCCGTCTCGGCTTCAGAAAATAATGCCTCCAGCTTAAGAATAAAGTCGCATTTTTAAAGTAAAAGCTGTACCTCTATAGCCCGGCAAATCCACGTTTGGGTGTTTACACAAGGAAAACAAATACCAGTTCAAAAAGGTGTCTCAGCAGAGGGCACGTTCCCGCCCCAGCCCTGGTCTTGAACCCAGGTCCTGGCTCCCTAGGCTGACCCTCAGCGGCCTGAGCCAAACACGCTGTTGAGCGGGTGTTTTTGTTTTCTTTGGCTAAACACCAAAACTAGAGCTGCGAGTTATCCAGCACTGCGACGCACAGCTTTTCAGAGGACGGAGCAGCAGGCCTGGAGGCCCGGAGGCAGGCAGGGAGCGGGAGGGTCACCTGTTGGGTGGCTGGGTGGGCTCTTACCTTGGCACCTGCCTGGTGAGGATGTGGCCCGGGGTGAGGTTTGCGGAACTGCCACCTGCAGCCCCGCCCAAGTGCAGGAGGGCCCTTCTCCCTGTTTCTCAGCTCCACTTTCTGCTCCAGCAGAAACGAAACCAGAAGACTGCCTCCCTGAGCTGCTCACCCTTGACCTTGAGCCCAGGCCCTCGGGACGGGGCCCTGTAGCCTGCGACCAGGGCAGGGCAGTTTGCACAGGCCTTCCAGGCCTGGGGACCGCCCAGGGGACAGGCGGAGCCCTGGGGAGCTGGGCTGCCCCTCAGCAGGGTGCCTGGGGCCGCGTGCCCCACCTGTGTCCTGGTCTGTGACTGTGGCAGCGAGGCCGTGAGAAGGGGGACACGTGCTCATTTCTGGTTTTGTCTGCTTTCTCTCCTTGAGTGCTGACTGCCCTGCCGGCCCTGGCGGCGCCCCCCTCCACCCCCACCAAGACCCTGGGCCCAACGGCGGTCAGCGGCCTGGAGCTGTCTGAGCCACGCAGCTGGCTCTACCTGGAGGAGATGGTGAACTCGCTGCTCCACACGGCGCAGCAGCTGAAGACGCTGTTCGAGCAGGCCAAGCAGGCCAGCTCCTGCCGGGAGGCCGCTGCCCAGACCAGGGTGCAGGCTGACAGCGAGCGGAAAGAGGTGGGCGTCTTGACGGCGGACGCAGTCCACTCGCGGGAAGGAGGACCCAGAGTGTCCTCACAGTGTGGCTTTTCTCCTGGGACGTGTGCTCGGTGTTGGGAAGACAGTTTGTGTCAAGGGCAGACGAACACTGGCTGGTCTGAGCGCGGCTGCCGGCACCATTGGCTCTCAGGCTGTGGTGCTCAGTGCCCAGAGAGGGTACTGCGTGGGGTTAAGTGCGGACCCCGGTGTCTCGGGCGGCTGTGGACCTTGCTGGGAGCCACTTCCTGAGTCCTTGTGGGTCTCTGGGCTGCTGGCGGTGCAGCCTGCCCGCGCCCCGCTGGGGCCCTTAGTGCAGGAGGCGAGTGGGTCAGCGGGGCCCCTGGCAGTTCCCCAGGACCCCGAGCCCAGGTTCGGTGTCTGCCCGGGTCCACCTGGCGCCGGAAAGCAGTGCCCCACCTGACTGGCGTGGTCAGTCTGACACACGCTGGGGGATGGGCCAAAATCAGAGCCCCATCCCGGATGGGGCCCAGGCCCGTCCACTTGTTCAGGAGGGGTGCCGACGGATGTCCCACTCCTGCAGACCCACCTTCGCTGAGCCGTCCCCTCTGGTGTGGGAAGGCCCCGAGCAGGGCTGGACAGGCCCGAGGAGGCCCCATGCTGCTCCTACCTCCCGGCCGATAGCACAGAGGCCAGGTGGGCAGTGACCACTCCCAACCTGCCTGTTCGCCTCACGGGCTCCCGCTGTGTTCCCGCTAGTCCAGGACCACGGGCCATTTGGGGTTAACATGATTTTCTCAGTGTTGCATCATTGTGACATGCCTGGCGGCTGGCTCCAGGGGCAAGCCCCCGGCCCGGGGCATCTGCCCTCTGGGGACCGCCCTTCGCACTGGCCAGTCGTGTCACGTAAAGGAGAGGCGGCGGGCCGCCAAGGCCTCAGTCCAGACATGAGCGGTGCGGTGGCCACGGGCAGTGTCCACAGTGGACATGGACGCAGAATTGTTGCAGAGGCCAGAGTGCGGGGTCCCTCAAGCGTGGGGCCCAGGACGCCTCGCTGCGCAGCCTCCACCGCGGGAGCCCGGGTACGCGGGGGCAGGGAGGCGGCTCCCCTGCCCTGGGCTGACGGAGACGGGGCCGTAAGGCTGTGGTGACCAGCTCCGTGTCCCCCTGCAGCAGTCCTGTGTCAACTGCGGGCGCGAGGCCGTCAGCGAGTGCACGGGCTGCCACAAAGTCAACTACTGCTCCACCTTCTGCCAGCGCAAGGTAGCCCGGCCCCTGTGTCCTGTCCCCCAGTCCCCTGCCCCCTGCATCCTGTCCCCCGGTCCCCTGCCCAATGCATCCTGTCCCCCTGCCCCTGCTTGCTGCATTCTGGCCCCAGACACCCTGATGAGGTCACGTGACAGGCTCTGTGGCACCTCCCCCTCATCAGGTGGGCGGCCGGTCACTGGGCCCTGGCCTGTCCCCCAGCCCCTGCCCGCTCTGTCCTGCCCCTGTCCCCTGGCCCCCGCCCTGAGGTGACTGTCGTTACGGCCACCCGTGGGCACTGACCCGGGACCCAGAGTGCCCCAGTTCAAGTCTGTTGTCTCACTGTGCGTCCAGGACGCTGTCCCGCGTGCCCAGCCCCCTGTGGCCCTGCAGGCAGCAGCTCCCACTGCTGGCACTGCGTGTACGTACTTTAAAGGGAAGGAGTGGGCAGGTGCCACGCCGCATGCACACATCGCCGACGAACGGATGGTGCGCTCAGAACTGTGACTGCTGCTCCCGCGGGGACGCGGATGCCGGCCTGTTGTGCTGTCGGCGAGGCCGCGCTTCCCGGCTGTCATTCTGCATTTACTTTCCTTCCAAATCCCATGGGAGGGATGGCTGTACCCCACTCCCCAGTTCCATGGGGCCCACGCGTGTGCGTCTTTGCTGAGGTAGAATTTACACGCCGTCTGCGTGCCCATTCTGAAGGAGCAGCCCGGTCACTTTTACTCAGTTTACAGCCGCACAGACTCCCGTCATCTGACACATGCCCCTGCGTCTGCAGTCACCCCACGCTGGCGGGCACGCCGCGCCCTCCTCTGTGACCCGCCTCCTCGAGGCGTCAGGAGCCTCCCCAGCTCGCTCAGAGGCCGAGGACCCGGTTGAGCAGATGAGTCTCCTGAAGTGGATCTGGGAACTCACCCAGCCCGCCTGCCGGGCCCTCTCCAGCTGTGTTGCAGGGTGAAGCCTGTCACACAAGCTGGCTTTTGTTGGGGTGGGGGGCGGTGTTTTCAGGGAGAAAGGAAGGAATCTCTTTATTAAGTTGCTCATTTGGATTTTCACCCTGGCCCTGGGTCCACACACCGGCGTCTCAGCTGCCAAAGCCACAGGCACCTCTGCCGTGTGTCACCAGGTTTTTAAAGGACAGGTGCAGCAGGAGAGAAGGCGAGCAGAGACAGGCAGGAGACAGGAGGGAGAAGCGCTGTATTTTTCCTTGTGTTTAGCTGTTCATCTTGGTCATTCTCCCCAGCCCGGCTTCCCGAATGTGGGGGTTTTCGGGTCGCTCAGAGAACCCCAGCAGAGTCAGGCCAGTGAGCAAGCAGAGGTTTCATCAGAGGGTAAAGGGATGGAGCCAATGAAGGGAGGTCCAGACCCCGTGGGCTCAGGGTCGCTCCAGAGATCAGACAGGTGCAGCGAGTAAGCAAGTTGGGGGTCCATTAGTGGGGAGCAGAGGGAGAGAGAGGGTGGAGCTAGCCAGGAGGCTGAGACCCCCATTAGTAGGGAGCAGAGAGACAGAGAGGATGGAGCCAGCCAAGGGAGGCTGACACCCCCATTAATGGGGAACAGAGGGAGAGAGAGGATGGAGCCAGCCAAGGGAGGCTGAGACCCCCATTAATGGGGAGCAGAGGGAGAGAGAGGATGGAGTCAGCCAGGAGGCTAAGACCCCATTAGTGGGGGTGCTGACTCGAGGCCTTGCCAGCGGTCTGAGTTTTTAAGGGAAAACCCCACAAGGTGAGGCAGGGGGATGGAGAGAGGAGGCTGCAGACCAGGTTTCAGTTCCTGATTGGACAAGGTGACACTGTCCTTTGAAGTTACCGGTGGTCTTCTTCACCTGATGTCATTCTTCTGTTTCTTGGTGAAGGGTCTGTGCTGGTCACGCACTACGTGTCCCACGTGGAACTCGCCCATCAGCTTTCCTTATGGCTCCGGATGCATCCACGCCTGGGTGCTGGCACCAGAGGCAATTAATTCACTGTCCTGATAGTTTAATCCCTGGTCTGAGACTTGCTCTGGGGGCTCTGACACCGAGCCTAGTCCCCAGGGTTGTGGACAGCACCCCGTGGTGTATCCACTGGGCCTGCCGCCCTGCTGTCGTGGACCTTTTCAAAATGGGTTTGCTTTCTCTTTGTCTGCTTCCTCTTTCACTGACTTCTACTCTGCTCTCCCGCATTTCCTCTCCTTCGTGTCCTCTGCTTGATTTTTTTTTTTTCTGGTTTCTTAAGGGGAAGCCGAGATGCTAATCAGGCTGACTCAGCGGCTGCTCCGGCTCCTCGTGGGTGTGGGTGTGGGTCTCTGCTGCTGCCCTGTTCACGGCAGCTTCCAGCCTCCATGTGCCTCTTCTGTGGCCTCTGAGATAAACGTGCTGATTTTCCATTTTGCGGATTTCCTGGCTTTGCCTCTGTCGTCAGGACCGCGCACAGCGCTGTGGCCACGGGCGTGGTCAGAGAGAGGTGCCATGTCCAGCTGTGACGCTGAGTTGTATGATAGTTACGTCTGCGTGAACCTGGTCTGTTCACGTGTGTCCTTTGTCTCTGAGAAACGTTTTTGTACTAAAATCTTTTTTAAGGAAGGGAGAGGAGGAAACGCATTTTCATTGATTTAGTTGTCGACCTGGGCCCTTGGATGATGTTTTTGGAGAGGAGAGGTGCCGTGGGAGTGCAGCCGAGCAGAGGCGACGAGACAGGAGGAAGGAGCATTAATTTCATTGCATAGTTGTTCATCTTGGTTGTTTCTCCAGCCCTGGGTTGCAAACCTGGGTCATGTCACTGCCGTCCCGTTGCACCTGCCCCGGTGCCCGTCCCTGTGTTAGTGGCCCCTGGAACCTGAGCCCACTGGCCTGGACAGGCGCCTCAGGTCTCAGGTTGGTGAGGCCAAGGGGCATGTGAGGAGCTGGGTCTGTCCTTGGGAGCCCTGGTCCCCGGGCGGAGGCGGCTCCGAGTGCCCCTGCGTTCAGCTTCTTTCAGCCCCGGGCGGCTTCGTCCTGGGTCTGTGGGGTCAGCGGTTCCGAGCTCATCTGGTGCTGCTGGCCCTGCCCTCTGTCATCGCCTCTGGGCCCGGGCCCCAGGGCAGGGTGGAGGCCGAGCCGTGACGGGGCTGCCCACTTGCAGGACTGGAAGGACCACCAGCACATGTGTGGACAGTCGGCCGCCGTCACCGTGCAGGCAGACGAGGTCCACGTCACCGAGAGCGTGATGGAGAAGGTCACCGTGTGAGCCTGCGGGGCAGGAGACTCCAGGGCGCTGAGATGGCGGTGTAGAAACTTGCTGGCAAGTCGGGGACAGACTTAGAGGGACCTGTGTCCCGCAGATGGATGCCTGAGCCCACAGCCCTGAGCCCCGGGAGGGCTGGTGCCTGTCACGGTGCTCTTTTGTGTCCTTTGGGTCCTGGGCACACGCTTCCTGTGTTTACACGTATCTGTCAATAAAGCTGACGTCCCTGCCTGTCGCCGGCAAGTTCAGCTTGTGGAGCTGGGGACAGCGGGCCCCATGCTACAGGATTCTGCCTGCGCTGTCCCATGTGGCCCTTGGGCCCCAGACACGTTGGCTGGGACAATTGAGCCGCCTGTCAGGCTCCAGAAGGACGTGGCACCCACACTGGCCTGGCCTCAGCCTGTTCATGACCTGGAAGGCACCTCCTTCCTCCAGGAGCACCTGCCCCAGGTGCACGGCCGCAGCGCGGGGTCACCGGCAAGTGGGACACACGAGGTGCCTCCCATGCCTGAGTTCTGCACCTCAAATCCAGTGTGTCCCCCTGCTCCCCGTGTCCCCGAGTCTGCCTCACCCTCCCTTTGAAGGCCGCAGCGCCCGCCTTCAGGCCGGCGATCACGCAGGGCAGCTCTGTCCTCAGCAGTGTCGTGTGTGCTTGTCCGTCCACACCACACCGCCAGGAGCCCTGAGTGGTGACAGCAGCCAGGAGCTCTGAACAGGGCAGTGGACACACTGGGGCAGTGGACACAGTGGCCACATTGCTGGGCCTGAGGGGACCCCCAGGCATGCGTGGAGTGAATATCAGGAGGGCGACCTGGCCCGGGGCGCTAAGGGCACCGAGGAGCCGCAGGGCCTGCCGCCTCTGCGGGAACTCTCGTCCCCACCTGTCTGATCGCGAGTCTGAAGTCCAGGAGGGACCGTGGGCCCACTTGGGGCAGGCGTCTGTGCCAGGGCAGCCGGCAGACAGGGCACAGAGGCCCCACAGCGTCCCTCCTGAGTGCTGGGGACACCAGCGTGTCTCCTCACGTTCCTCTCGTCGCAGATGAGGGTGCCTGTCACTCACCGCCCACCAGGGTCTCCAGCCCAGTGGGGAGACACGAATCCATCATCACTCGGATGCTCCCGAGGCCATGTCTCTCCAGGACCTTGGGACAGGCTGGTCCAGGGTGGGCGGGGAGGCTTCTCAGGAGGTGCTGGCAGTGACACTCCAGCAGGAGGGGAAGGGCGGCAGCTGTGCCCAGCACCTCTCCTGTGTCCTAGGGCTGGGTGTCCCCTCCTCCCAGGGCAGGGGCCTTGCTCGTGGCAGCCCCAGCACAGAGGGTCAGCTTGGGTCTCAGCCTGGCTTCGGGTCAGGGCCTAACTGCTGTCCACCAGGGGCAGGGCAGGGGCGCCTCCCAGCCCACACCACGCTGGGAACCCATCTGGGAGGGTTGTTCTCTGGGGTCAGCTGGCGTGTGGGGTCACTGGGGGCCCGGCCACAGCCACTAGGCGCTTGCTCCGTGCTCCCCGGGAGCCTCCTGGCCCCTGGCAGCGGCCGTTTAGTTGGTGAGAGGGCACGGTGCAGGGGCGGAGGTGTGTCCGGCAGGCGTGTGGCGGGCTGCCGGCCGACAGAGGCCCAGGGCCCTGCGCAAGACCCTGCGGAAGTGCGCGTTGAAGGCGGTGTAGATGAGCGGGTTGAGGGCGCTGTTGACATAGCCCAGCCAGGTGACCGCGCTGACCAGCTGTGGGGACACGGCACAGGCGGGACACAGTGCCTGAGTGACGTGCACAACGAAGAAGGGCGTCCAGCACACCAGGAAGGCCCCTGCGGGAGGGAGCGCGTGAGCCAGGGCCCCGCCCCGCCACCTCCCGCCCGCACCGCCACCTCCCGGCACCCACCGAGCACCACGGGCAGAACTCTCATGGCCTTGCGCTCCCGGCTGCTGATCCTGGCGTGGCCGCCCCCTGCGGCCTTGGCCGGGCTGCGGGGGCCCTGGCGGAGGCTGGGCGGCGGGGGCGCCCCTCGGTGCAGCCTGGCGCGGCGCGCCCCCTCCCAGCTCCGCAGGCCCCGGAACGTGGCCCAGTGCAGCAGCAACATGAGCGGGCAGGGCAGGAAGAAAGAACACACGGATGAAGAGACCACGTAGCCGCTGTCCTCCAGGCGGCACACGGCGGGGTCGCGGGCGTCGTCCAGGCCGCAGAGCACCGGCGCTGCCACCGCTGCCGCCAGCACCCACGTGGCGCCGATGAGCAGCAGCTGCCGGCCGCCTGCGCCCTGGCCCGTGTAACGCAGGGGCAGGGCCACGGCCACGAACCTGCGGAGAACCTGGTGAGGCCGGCCTGCCGGCAAGGGAGGCACTGCCGAGGCAGGGCGGGGACAAGTGCACGGCTGGAGGGGAGGAGGGGACTTGGGGACTCGGTGGAGTGGAGGCGCTGGGGCCGGGCGCGCGGGGCGGCGGGGCCCACCTGTCCACGCTGATGGCGCACAGGTTGAAGATGGAGGCAGTGCACAGCATGACGTCCATAGCCATCAGCACATCGCAGAGCCGTGGACTCAGCAGCCACACGCCACCCTGGACCTGGGCCACCGGAGGCGGGGGGGTCACAGCAAGAGACACAGACCCGTGACTTTTCCCAGGCTCAGCCAGGCCAGGAGCCCTCAGCCACCAGGGCCCCAATTCTGGGTTCACCACTGGGAGCATGGGGTTGGAGTAGCAGAAGGAAGGGTGCTGGAGTGAGCGGGGCCTCCTTTTCCTCAGGCCTGGGGCGCTGCCGTGGGGCGCGGCTGCAGGAACCTGTCAGCGATGGTGTGGGACTCAGGGTCTCAGCCGCCTGGCGCCGAGCGAGGACCTGGAGCACGCGTGACGGCCGGCCTGTCCATTACACGTGCCTTTGTGCAGGCCCCGCTGTGCCTCGTCCGGGCAGTGAGGGTGAGCATGACCACAGGATGGTCCTGAGCAGGAATGAGCTGAACGACATAAAGGCTCTGGCGTTTCGCCAGTGGCCCCAAGGCCACAGGAGCATCAGTCGAAGGCTCTAAATCCCCTCCTGCAGCTTTGGGACGATTAGGAGCTTAAGAGCCATCACTGTGGCGTTGGTCTGGGGCCCCAGGGGAGTGTAGGTCCTGTGTGCCCTTCGGAGAGCTTTTGCTCACCATCTCCACCTTAGAAAGACCCTCGATGACAGCCTGGGGCGTCCACCTCCAGGGAAGGCCAGTTTCATCTCCTGAGGAGCAGACAGGGCTGACATCCAGGGGACCTGAAGGGGCCGACCTGGTCTGGGGGGGAGGCTCCCGGACCCAGCCCTCAGCTCCGCTGGGGGCCCAGGCCACACCGCCCTCCTGCTGGCTGTCCTTTGGCTCCACGCCATCCCTCCCGCTGTGGCTGAGTCTGCGGAGTCAGGGTCTCCTTCCACAGGATGCGCGGGTGTGTGTGGCCTTTCGCGGACCGGGCCTTGTGCAGTGACGTGTGTTATCTGTGCCCCTGGGGCTAAGCCCGAATCTGTCCGCCTGCCTCCCCTGGGGGGTGGACTCTCCTGGGGGGCTAGGGGTTGGCTGTCAAGGCTGCCCTTTTCTGGGTCCCTGGATTGAAGGACAGAGGCATCTCGGGTAGCAGACGCCGCCACAAAGGACAGACGATGGAGGACGGACAGGCTAAGCAAAACAGGCAGGTGGGCAGTGGTCGGGGAGGGGGCGCGGGCGCAGGACCCCTGCAATTGCCGCACCTCATGGCTCCCAGGGCGCTGGGGCCTCTGCGGGGGACGAAGGAGCCGTGCCCGCGCCCTCGCCAGACAAGGACTCACCTCGGAGTAGACGAAGAGGGGCAGCACGAGCAGGGCGAGCAGCAGATCGGCGGCGGCCAGGCTCACGATGAAGTAGTTGGTGGGCGTCTGCAGGGAGCGCTCGGCCGCCACGCTCACGCACACGAGCGAGTTTCCCGCGAGCACCGCGCCGATGAGCAGCACGCCCCCCGCCAGCGCCGCCGGCGCCCCCGGCCCGCGCGTCCCCATGGCGCTCGGCACCGCGGACAGCGCCCGGGCCTCGGGCCGCCGCAGCCCCCTCGCCCGGCTCTTCGCGCGGCCTCGGCCCCTTCCTCTCCGGGCCCTCGGGCCGCCGCGTCCTCAGCTCCGCCCTCGAGCCCGCCCGGTTCAGTGGCCCCTCCTCTCAGGCCGCCCCTGACCTCTCGGCTCCACCCCGAACTCGCCCCTGAGCGTCCTGGTCGGGTGAACTGGGCCGCTGGGCTGCGTCCCAGGTGTTTGCACACCTTGAACTTCTGCGCTCCCTGACGCGCAGGTGGACAAATGCAATGGATCGATGAGATGCAAGTGAAACAAGGTGGCTGGTGCGCACCGGCCCAGCGTCATTCCGCGGCGAGGGGTTTGGGGAGGACGTGCACGTCTGCGCAGTGCGCCACTGACAGGGATGGACCGTCGGCCAACCATCCCCCAAGGTGGCGGGCACCCGCGTCAGCGCCTTCCCACCTGGCCCAGGAGATCCCCGAGTCTCTACAGGTGCCCAAGATAGGTGTCCCTCCCCTGAACCCTCCTGCTTTCCTCTACTGTTCACCTCGCGGGATAGCTGCCTTCTCAGGAAGGTTCCGCCAGACACCGGCACATTCAGATCAGCCGCTGCCAGCAGCGCCTGGCGGCTCCCCCATCACACCTGATGATGGGCCTGCGACTCAGCCTCTCGCCAGGCTCCAGCTCTGCCCTCTGCCCTCCTACTCCCCTCCTGTGCCAACCTCCCTTGAAATGACTCTGTTGCACTTCCCAGGGCCCTGCAGTCCAGCCCCCACAAGCTGCCTTGGTCTCCCCCTCCACCCTCTGTCCCTCTCCACTGCTGGATCCCGCATCTTTGTGGCACTGAGTATTCAGCTCCAGTCCCCTCATCCCTCCGTGACCTCCAGCCTGTGCAGAGGGGCAAAGGGACAGCAGGAAGGCTCTGGCGCGGGGAGCTCAGCCTTTGCAGGTCCTGCATGCTGCAGACAGCTCTGACCCGAGTCCCTTCTGCACAGGAAAAGAGCCTCCACTGAAAGCTCTCTTGTCCTGTATCCCTAACCCTCACCTGCACCCCAAACCTTCAGGTGCATTACACCCCAGTCTGAAGCCCCTGGGGCCACTCTCCCCCCTCCAAGGCTGAGCCTGGGCCTGCACCCCACCTGCCAACACAGGCTTGGGGGCCAGGAAGGGTCATTTTTTAAGGTTGACGTAGTGACACTGGAAGTTACCTGGAGACACTGTGCGTGACAGAGAAGCCTGTCAGGGGTCCTCAGATGATGAAAAGGCACAGGTAGAAGGTCCTTGAATAGTGGATTAAAGTGGGCATCCGGGCCGTGCCATCCATCTGGAGCCACGCTGTCTGCCCAGCTGCACTGTGCAGGTGGCCGCACTCTGGCCCCCGCAAAACTCAGTATCGATCCATACAGGTCAAAATTTTATTTTTCACTGTATGTTACTTCTACTGTGCATCCATGTTTTTTAAAAGAAAGGTGCAGGCAGGAAGATAGAGGAAGAGGAAGCATTTTATTTTATTTTTTTCAGTTGTTCATCTTGGTTGTCCCTGGGCCCCAGGTGGCGAATCTGGGTCCCTGAGATGTATGTGGACTACGTCTGGTGGCTCTAACTGCTAGGCCATCAGGACATTCCTTGTACATCCATTTTTAAAGTCAATTTTACCGCACATTCGCTTTTTTAAAAAATAGAGGCAAGCCCTGGTGGCTCAGGTGCGAGGCCCATGCCTGGGGTGTGGTCCATATATAGACCAAGGACCTGGGTTCATGGTCGGTCGGGGCAGGGGGGACAACCAGGATAGACAACTAAATAAAATAAATACAATGTTTCTTCCCCCTTCTGCTTGATTGTTTGCAATTCCAAGAATTATGACTGATTAAATTGGTACTTGGGGTGCACCCTGGTGGCTTAAGGATTAAGTCTACAGCTCTGGTGTGCTGCACATAAAACCCAAGGACTCAGGTTCAAGACCCGGGGCTTGGGTAAGGAACCAAAATGAACAGCTAACTAAATAAACGCTTCTTCCTCTTCTCTCTTCCTGCCTGCCTGCCTTGGCTTGTTTTAATTCCTGCCTGCACTCCCTGAAAAAAAAGAAGAAATGAGTCTGAGTCTGTAAAGAGACAATGAGCCGGTCCAGAGGGGCCGAACCCACAGTGGCCGCAGCAGCACAGCCAGCCCAGAGCAGGCGCTTGGTCGCGGGGCGGGAGCGGAGCGGGCAGCCACGTCGGAGCAGGGTAGGGGCTCCTGAAAAGTAAACACAGTCTGACCACCGTGCGCTCCAGCTCTCACCTCCCAGGTGTCCATCCGAGGTTGCTGAGAACTGACGTCCACACAGGGGCCCACGCGCGGAGGTCCCCAGCAGCTTTATTCCTAATCGTCAAAACCTGGAAACAGCCCACTGGCCTCAGTAGGTGAATAAGTAAGCAAATTTGATCCACCCAGACAGTGGGGTATTGTCCAGTGAGAAGAGAAGTGAGCTCACAGAACACCCTGGTGGAGTAGAGTTTGGTTTGCCGCCTCTGAAGGAGCACAGTCCACGGACATCCTTCGGACCATGGTTGGGAGATCAGCCAGTGTGACAACTACATATAGATAAAGGCTCCCTCCTCCTCGCTTCCCCTGCCTGCCTACTCGCCTTCATTCCTGCCTGTGCCTTCCTTTAGGGGAGGGGAGGGGACGGGAGGACCCCACGAGTGTGAGGCAGCAGAAAGGCTGCGCACGCTGCTTCTGCCTCTTCTTCTGCATCCAGAGCCGCTCTAAAAAGGGACTGCTGATTATTTGGTAAACCCATGTAAAGCTGAACACAGGAGCCACTAGCTTGTAACTTCATTTAGTAGATTTGCAACTTCGAAGAATTTCACCAGCTCAAGTTCTTAAAAAGCCTAAATGACTACAGTCTGGTTCAGTCGGGGGACCCCTTTCCTGCCCCTCTCAGCATCTCCACATCCCAGGCCCGAGAAGTCCCGGAGGATCCCGCCGCTGCCGAGCCTCTGGGGGCATCAGGGACTGGGGTGGCCTCCCCTTCCTGCCTGTCGGAGGCGCCTTCAATCCTCTTCCCTGCTGCCCGCCTGGAGCACGCGGTCCGGTCCCTGCGGCCCCGCGGCCCTGCGGCCCCCGACAGCGGCCCTGCTGGACCTGCTGCTCCCCCGCCGCTCGCCGGCGTCCGGATGCTACTCTTCGCTCCGGGGGGGTGGGGGTCACCCCCGCGGCCCGCCTGCCGAGGGGCGCCAACGCGGCGGTGCGGGCAGCCGGGGCGACAGCTGGGGGGGCGGCCCTGACCTTCCCCGCGATCGATGGGGGCCGGTGGGGCGCGGCCGGGGGCTGCGCGGAGCCGGGGCGGTGCTGAGTCCCGCCACCGCCGGGCGCCGCTATAAAGGAGTCCGCGGGCCTCAGGCCCCAGCACAGCCGCACCATGGCCACGCGGCCTCTCCTGCTCCTGCTGCTGCTGCTTCTCGAGGGCTCCGCCCTGCGGCCCTCGCCTCCCAGGTGAGCCTGCTGACCCGCCCCCAGGTGGCCCGCCGTCCCGCCCCCAGGTGAGCCCCTGTTCCCGCCCCCAGGTGAGCCCGCTGTCCCGCCCCCAGGTGAGCCCCTGTTCCCGCCCCCAGGTGAGCCCGCTCCTCCTGTCCTTGCCTCCCACCACCCTGCCTCCCCAGGGCCCTGCGACACTCCGACGGCACGTTCACCAGTGAGCTCAGCCGCCTGCGGGAACAGGCGAGGCTGCAGCGGTTGCTCCAGGGCCTGGTGGGGAAGCGCAGGTGAGGCTTCGGGTGGGGGGCCCCCAGCGACGTCCCCCAGACCCCAGGACTAATTCTGATTTGGGGCGGGGAGCAGCGAGCCGGAGCCGGAGCGGGAGCGGGAGCGGGAGCCGGAGCCGGAGCCGGAGCCGGAGCGGGAGCGGGAGCGGGAGCGGGAGCCGGAGCCGGAGCCGGAGCCGGAGCCGGAGCTCAGCGCGACCTGGACCAGGGCGGCCCGGGGCCAGCACTGCCTGCTGTGGGCCTGGATGCCGGCCCCACAGGCCTGGTGAGCACCCGCCCTGCCCTCAGCAGCAGGAACTGGGTCAGCCGGGCCGTGAAACGGAGTCAGGTCCTGGAATGGGCGGGGTCCCGACCTTCAGCCCCACCCTCTACACACACTGTCTCCCTGTCTCCTAGGAGGCCCCTGAGGCCCCCCTGGATGGGGCCGCTTGCTCTGAGGTCCAAGATGCTGCCTTCCCAGCCAGCTGGCCCTGCTGCTGCAGTGACACTGGGGGGGCCTGAGAAAGACGGGGCACTGTCCTGGAGCGGGGGCGAGAGGAGGCACCGGCACCAATAAAGGAGGAATTCAGACCCTGCCAGGAGCCCACGCGTGTGATGTGTCAGCACCCAGGGACAGCTCTGTGGGGGGCAGGCGTGCCCACGGGAGGAGGCCCGTCTGCCGCGGTCCTTGGGCCATGCCACACACAGCCACCCTTAGGGTTGGGGGTCAGCACCGCCCCTCTGGCGTCAGGACCATGCCCTATCAACTGCCCCCCAGGGCTCCCCTGCACGTCATCTGCCCAGTGCCGGCCCCAGGAGCCCCCTGGTTAGTGTGTGGAGCAGACGGGGGAGTTTCAGGGGTCGAGGAGTCTCAGGAGTGGCAGGAAGAAGTGACAGGCAGGTGCTGTCACCCGGATCGCGGATGTCCGAGTCCCCTCGGGCGATGTCTTGGTCCCCAGTCCAAGCTGTGTGGTCTCAACCAAGAGCTTGACCACTGTTCAGTGTGTGGAGCAGGGTCGGTGACAACACCCAAAAGCTTTGGGGTGCCAGAGGTCACATGGTAGGGAGCACAGGCCTGGAAGGGAAGTTCCCACTGCAGGGCAGATCATTCCCTCCCTCCTGACCCCGCCCAGTGGCCTGTCCCCAGGTGCTGGGAGGCTGGGGGTCAAGAAGAGACAGGGCCAGCACGCCCTCTGGCTTGGGCGATGGACAGCACACACAGCCCAAGGACCCACGGTGAGACGGGCCGGGCTGAAAACCCGAAAAACGAACAACGGACAGATTCCTCCCTCCCTACCTGTCTCTGGCTTTTTCCTCCTCCCCCTTTCCCTCTCCTAAGCCAGCAGACAAAATGACAGGGGTCAGGCACAGGACGTTTTGGATGCTGAGCCAAGGACCCCTCTGACTGGCAGCAGAGCCTGCGGGGACCAGGAGCCCCGCTTCCCTGAGGCACCGCCCTGCTGTCACTGCCCCCTAGCCCCAGCTCCTCTCCAGGACAGGCCGGGAGCCCCAGACACGGCCTTTTCCTTCCAGACCCAGATGGGGAGAGGAGGGGGCCCGCGATAGGGCCCCCCTGGGGTCTGAACCTCAGGATCACCTTGGCCTTGTCTGATGCTGGTGGGAGAGGCGGAGAGGGCCAGGTTGAGGGCAGAACAAACAGAGACCCAGGGACCCTCCGCCTTCCCAGCCCCGGACTTGTACCCTGCCCCGGCCCTGGGACCCCAGCCCCGCACCTGCAGCCCCCGCTGCAGGCACAAGGTGCCCCACAGCTTCCCGAGGCCTTGCCCCACATTCAAGTCGGTGTCTCCCCGCGCAAGGCGGGTGCCTGTCCTGGCAGCAGGCTAGCCAGACAGGCGGCCTGCGAGAACCCCCTTAGCGAAGGCCAGTCAGCCGAAAAGGGTCATAAACTGGGGCGGTGCCTGGCAGGCATGAAGGTCATCCGGGAGGAGCCGGCGCCAGCCTTTGCCCTGCTCAGAAGACTCCAGACAGACAGAGGGGTTTGCCCCGCGTTGGCCGCCGCTGCCGCCGCTGCCATGGGGCCTTGGGCCCCGCTGCTGTCCCTGCTGGCCCTGCTGGCCGCCACCGCCGCCCAAACCCATGGTGAGTGCAGGGCGGGAGGGCCCGGGGCCAGCCGGCGCTGACCCCTCCCGCCCTCCAGTGTGCTCTGTGGACAAGACAGTCTTCGAGGTCCTCGAGAGGGAGAATCGCACAGAGCCCCTGGTGGACATCCGCGTCCCCCAGGACCAGGAGGTGACCCTCGGGCCCCTGTCCACCCCCCACGCCTTTCGGATCCAGGGGAGCCAGCTGTTTCTCAACGTGACCCCCGACTATGAGGTGCGACGGCAGGCCGGCTGGCCGTGGGGGAGGCGGGGGCGGAGGGACAGGCCGGGTCTTGTGGCCCCACTTCTCCGAACCCGAGGGCTGAGTCTCGGGCAGCCAGGGACCCTCTGGTGGCTGAGGGGAGGCCTGACAGCTCCAGGCCCAGCACGGGGCTGGGCAGGCGCTGCCGCTCCTCCTGTCCCTCGCCTGCCAAGTGGTCAGTGGGCGGCCAGCTGAGCCTGCCTCCCACCCGGGCTGCAGGAGAACAAGGTGCTGAGGGCCGATCTGGAGTGCAGACGGGACGGCGCGGTGGTGAGTCCTCACCACACCCTGTGACCAGTCGCTCCTGAACATCCTTGGACCTCTGCCCTGGCTCTGCCTAGCAGGTCACCCCCTCCCCAGGCTGCCCAGGTCACACTTCCTCCAGCCCAGCCCTGCGGAGGCCCCACCTCCCTCCCCCTTGGCAGCCCTGGGCTGGGTGCTCTGCTCCCGTCCCCCCACGAGCACTGTCCCTCAGATGTCCGCCTCAGAAAGCACCCCCCACCCTCCTGCCCACCTGGCGAGCGCGCCCCATCCGGGGCCCGCGGGAAGGCTGACCGCCCCGGCCCTCTGTCCTCAGGTGACTCAGTTGAGGGTGCTGGTGACAGTGCTGAATGTCAACGACAATGCCCCCTGCTTCCCCTTTGAGACGAAGCTCTGGAAGGTGCCTGAGGTGAGGGCCACAAGGGCCCAGCTGGTCAGACTTGGCTGCGCGGTTCTGAACCATGGGGGAGAGGATCAGACGGCTCCCCTTTGTTCCCCAGGACACCAAAGTGAACTCCACCATAATCCCTGAGTCACAACTGAAGGCCGAGGACCGCGATGAAGACCCCCTGTTCTACGCCCTGCAGGAGGTGACCCCGGTCAGTGCCACAGCCCCTGCTCAGCCCAGCTCCCCCCAGGCACCCCCACATCCTTCCGGGGCCTCAAGCTCTGCCATCCCCCAGGGAGCCAGTGACTTCTTCTCTTTGGTGGGCGAAAACGAACCGAACCTGAGGCTGGACCAGCCCCTGGACTTTGACAGGTGGCCCAACATGACCCTGAAGCTGCTGGTGCGGGTGAGTGGCCTCAGGTGCCCCGTGCCGCCCAGGCCCACGGTCCCAGACCCCAGCTGATGCAGGGCTTGGCTGCAGGACACGCGGGACGAGAACGTTGTTCCCAGCCACACGGCCAATGCCACCTTGGTCCTGGAGGTGCTGCCCGCTGACCTGCGGCCACCCTGGTTTCTGCCCTGTGCCTACAATGATGCTCACGTCTGTGTCCAAGCCTGGTACCACGGAGAGGTCCCCACGGGCCACAGACTGGTACTGGGGACGGGGTGGGGGCCACAGGGGTGGGGGACTGGGCGCCAGCCTCGATGGGGGGCGGGCTCTCCGCATGGAGCTCCCAGCCCACTGCCACGCTGCTGCAGGCAGGGCAGGGCCGGGCGCAGAGGACACTGGGCCTCTCCTGAGCCTGGGTGACCTGTGAGGTATCGGGCCGCACCTGTGCCTCCTCTTGAGACGAGCGTTGCTCAGACTGACCGAACGTCTTTGGGCAACTGACCAAGACAAAGGGGCTGGGAGACAGCCTGGCCCACGGAGAGCGGGCAGGCCGTGGAGCCCACAGCCCCAGGCCCGCCCTCCCCCTGCAGCCCGGCCCCCTGGCTCTGCAGCCCGGACCCATCTACGCCGTGGACGGGGACGGCGGTATCGGCCAGCGCATCCTCTACAGCATCGCCGGGGGTGAGTGCTGGCCCAGCTCACTAGGTGCACCACCCGGGACCGGGGTCTGCAACCAGGGCCAACGCCACCCACCACCCGCACAGGAAACGAGGGCGGCCTGTTCGCCATCGACGCCAACTCAGGAAACCTCACCATGACCGGCAGCGTCCCCAGCCCCAAGACCTTCCGCCTGCTGGTCAAGGTGGGTGCTTAGCCACCCTCCCTCAGCTCCCGCCGCAGGGCTCGCCCCGCGGGCCCGCTGTTGACTGCTGCTGTCCCCTCCCCAGGGCGAGCAGGCAGACCATGCCCGCTACTCGGTGACCCAGGTGACTGTGGAGGCACGGGACACCAGGCGCCCACCCAGCTTCCCGCTGAGGCTCTACCGCGGCTTTGTAGTGCTGGGCTGGGGGGCCGGGGCCGACTTGGCCGTCAAGGATGCCGCTGACCCCTCCCAGCCTCTGACGCTGCGGGCCAAGGACCCCGAGTTCCCAGTAGGTACCCCCATGCCTTCCGGCCAGGGAGCCCAGGCTCCCCTCACAGGCGGGTTGGGGGCCGGAGGGCAGCAGGGCCCTGGGCTCACTGGGGTCGTGTCAGGACTTCGACGGGGCCTTCACGTACCGAGTCACCAACAACTCACACTTCCGGATGGACGGGGAAGCCGTGCTGATCACCCCGGTGCTGGCCGCTGAGGGGGTCTACTATGCAGAGGTGAGGCCCGGTGGGTCTGCAGTCGGGGTGGGCGGGGCCGAGGATTGACAGCCCCTTCCGGCACCAGGTGGAGGCCCAGAACAGCATGACCTCGCGCATGGCCAGCACCGTCCTAGAGGTCCGCGTCTCACAGGCGCCCAGCCCCACCCCCGGTGAGCAGGGGCCCAGGTGGAGGTGCCGGGGACTTGTGCCACCAGTAGGTGGCGCCTGCCCAGGGAGGGTCTGTGGAGCCGCCTGAGCCTGAGCCTGAGCCTGTCCTGGCCCAGCGCCCCCGGCCTTGCCCACACCTCCAGAGGCTGGAGGAACCACAGGACCCTCCGGCAGTACCAGTGCAGAAGCCCCCAGCACCCCGGGCACCTCTGGAGGATCCTCCACAACCAGCTCTGGGGGTAGCCCTGGCCCGCACCCCTCTTCGGGCACAAGTCTGAGGCCCAGTACCATGTCCACGTCCGGGGGGTCCCCCAGTGCAGGAACCAGCACCTCCCCCACAACAGCCTTGCCCAGAACCGAGGAAGCAAGGACCTCCGGAGCCTCTCAGTCCTCTGCCTCAGGTGGCACCCTCCCGCTCCCTGATCCTGAACCTTAACCCCTGAGCCAGGGCCTGGGCCCCCCTAGGTAGCCATTAGTTACCTGTTTTCGTCCGTCCTGGGGACCCTAAAAGGTGAACTGGGGCATGTGGAGGGTGGGGCAGAGGCTGGTTGAGTCCTGGGAGTGTTCACTGCTCTTGCCCGGGGGAGCCCAGGACCACGTCCCCGGCCAGTCCCCCTGGCCAGCCCCCCAGAGCACACCTCCATCAGCTGTCCTGAGCCTGTGGGCTCACCTGCTGACAGTGAGGGGCCCTGGTGTTGCCCGCAGGGCTTGTGACCACGCCGGGAGGTGCAGGGGACAACGAGGCAGGTGGCAGCCTTCCTGGGGACCGCCGCTTCTCTGCTGCAGAGATGGGGGCCCTGGGTGGG
The DNA here is from genome assembly GCA_004363575.1 of Solenodon paradoxus. Lineage (NCBI taxonomy): Eukaryota > Metazoa > Chordata > Mammalia > Eulipotyphla > Solenodontidae > Solenodon > Solenodon paradoxus. The sequence continues at coordinate 60,764 of RJWH01005205.1, read as the reverse complement.
GTGCTGGGCGCTCTGCTGCTTCTGGCTCTGATGGTCCTGGGCACCCTCCTCCAGAAGCACTATGGCCACAGACTCCGGTGCTGCGCCCACAAAGCCCTGGTGAGGGGCGGCCTGGAGGGAGGTGGGAGGGAGGGGCGCTCAAAACCAGAAACCAGGAGCCAGCTGGGCAGCAGAGGGGAGGATCGCTCTGTGCAGAGCCCTAGTTCAGAAGGTGTGGGGGCTGGGGGAACAAAAGGGGAGAGACTAACTGGGACTGACTTCACGGCGGGGCGGTGGGTGGGGCAGCTCCCACCAAGGAATCCTGCTTGAAGCCCCCTCTCGCTCTCCCAGGAGCCCCCGCCTCCAGGTGGCTACGACAACCAGGCCTTCCTGGCCGACAGCGAGGCCAACTGGGCACCAGCCCCCAGCCCCTCCCCTGACCCCAGTCCAGCCCAGGCTCGGCCCACAACCCCGGAACACGAGCCCCCGGAGGCCCCCATGGCCCCCAGCTCTGTGGCCCCTGGACGTGTCCCCCGGTCCCCTGTGGTGGCCGGGGATGGGGACAGCCCCGCCGCCGTGAGGTCCATCCTGACCAAGGAGCGGCGACCTGAGGGCGGCTACAAGGCAGTGTGGTTCGGCGAGGACATCAGGGCTGAAGCCGATGTGGCGGTCAACGTGCCTACCCCCGACGAGGAGGGCACTGGCGACTCGGGCGGCGGGGATGTAGATGCCCTTGGAGCAACTGGCAGCGGCGATGGCGACTCCACCTACATTTAGGGGGACCCTGCTTCCCAGCCCACAAGCTGGCCGCACTCCCAGCTCCGCGGAGCAGAATAAAGTTGCACTTTCGCATCTGGGGCAGAGGTGGCGAGTCTGCAGGCGTCCCAGGTGGCGGGTGGGGGCCTGGGGGGGTTGCCCCCCCACCGCACGGCAGCGCTGCCCCCCCTCCCCCACGGGGCTTCTCAGGCCTGGTGCCAGCTGGCGGCCAGGCCAGGGGTTCCTCTCTGTCCCACTGAGATACTGGGTACTTCCTCCGACTCCAACACGGGCCCTCACCAGAAGCCTTGCTTTGGGGGTCATGGCTGGGCGACCCTTGGGAGGCACAGCTTTCACCTGTGCAGAGGGAGGGGCACAGGGCCCATGGGGGCACCAGAACCCCCTGGATGTGGCAGGAGCGGAGAGGGGAGCAGGCCTGTATTGCGGTGTGGGGAGGGTCTGCTGCATCAATCAGGCGGACTTCAGCAGGACGGCCACCACTGAGTCCTTATGGTCATGGGCGACTTTCCCAAAAGAACATCTTGGATTCCTTTATAAACGTTCTGATTTGGAGTGCTAGAGTCTCTCATCGACAATTCTCATGGTGAAAGGGCAGATGGCGCTGCCCTGCTGTCTGGTCCCAGCGCCGCTCCCCACTCCCCAACTCCACCCTCCGCCCCTGGGAATGCTTCCCAGCTGTCCTGGCCTCTTCCAGCTCGCACTTCTACACGCAAGTGAAGTGCCTGGTGTTACTTGGAGTTGGTTTCGTTTAGTTCGTGGGATTCCCCGGCTCATCCCACTGCCTCCCCAAGGGTTAGTCAGTCGCCACTCCAGTGCCCCAGCGTTTGGGGTGCTCCTGGAGCGAGAGAAGCCACTGGACTCCGCAGGGGCTGGCAGGCACACGCCACCTGCCCTTGTGGCCGCCGCTCCGCGCACCGTCCCCCGATGTCCTCCGCCAGGGTCTGGGCCCCGGGGGAGAGCCTGCCTAGGGCTCCGGAACAGACCATGCGCACCCCGCACCGCCCCCAACCCCCGGGAGCCGGCGGCGGAGGCGCGTGACTTCCCGTCCCGCCCGGAGCCCCGCCCCTTCCCCGACCCCGTAAAAGAGCCGGCTCCGGGACCCCCACCCCAGAGACAGACTTCGACCCGCGGCTGCGGCGGCAGGTACGCGGGACCGAGGGCGGTGGGAGGAGCGTCCGGCTTAGGTTTCCTTTCTCCGCGGCGAGCCAGCGTGCGGCCGGCTGCGCAGACCGGGACGCAACACCGTCCGCTGCGTCTGTAGCCACCGCTGCCAGGAACTTCGCACCGGCAACACTGGCCACCAGCTCGCGGTCCCCAACACCCGCAACAACTGCGTCGCACTGGTGCCACTAGCCGCTCTTCCAGCGGTGGCGCGAGCGGCCGACTCACCTGCTTGCCGCGCTCACGGCGCTCCCGACCGGCCGCGGCCCCTGCTCGGCTAGTCCTCGCGGAGCGCGGAGGCGGCGATGGCCTGGGCCCCGGAGAGGTGAGGGTGAAAGTGAACGGACCGCCCGCCCGCCCCCTCCGCCGCCGCGCGTCACCCGTGACCGGCACGGCTGCTCCTCCGTAGGGGAACCCCGCGCGTGCTGTTCGGGGACTGGCTCCTGGGCCAGATCAACAGCGGCCAGTACGAGGGGCTGCGATGGCTGGACGCGGCCCGCTCGCGCTTCCGCGTGCCCTGGAAGCACTTCGGCCGGAAGGACCTGGGCGAGGCTGACGCTCGCATCTTCAAGGTGGGCCGCGGCCGCGCCCGGCTGGCCCCCCCCCCCGCCCCCGACAGCCACCTGGGGGAGCGCAGGCCCACATCTTCCGTGTCCTCCCCAGGCCTGGGCTGTGGCCCGTGGTCGGTGGCCGCCTGACAGTCGTGGTGGCCGTGGCCCCGCAACCCCGGAGAGTGCGCTTCGCGCCATCTGGAAAACCAACTTCCGATGCGCGCTGCGCAGTACACAGCGCTTCGTCCTGCTGGAGGACCACTCGGCCGACGACCACGACCCACACAAGGTGTTCGCCCTCAGCCCGCTGGGATGCAGAGGTGAGGCCGGGAGTGTGGCCTGCGTCAGGGAGGCAGGACGCTGGGCAGTGCGCATGGGACCCCTGTGGTTTTCAGTACTGGCCAGAGGCTGGGACCAGGTTGGGGGGAAGCCGACCGGCCTGCTGACTCTGGAAGGGTTACGCTGGCTCAGAAGGGCTGCACAGGGGTGTCCCCCCCCCCCCGCACCCAAGTGCCAGGTCCCCACACAGCCCCCACCCCACTTCTTCCTGAGAAGCTCCAGGTGTTAACGCAGGGGAGGCCCTTGAACAAGGCCCACTGGTGAGGGCGAGTCACTGTCACTCTGGATGGGGTGTTACCCTCCCCTGGGGCTGGAGAGCCACTAACACTGTGTGCTGGCACCACTTTCCACTGCAGGGGGGCTTCCTGGGCCATGCCCGGCAGGAGTGGCCCAGTGGAGCCCTGAGCCTGGCCCCGCAAGCCCTCGTTCCAGCCCTGCTGGCGGTAACAGAGACGCCACCACCAGGGATGTCTTGCTCCAGGCTCTGCGGCAGGACTGCCTACAGGAAGCAGCTAGGGAGGGGGTCCTTTCCCCTCAGAGACCCTTAGTGAGGGCCTATCCTGTGGGGTGGGCTGTGGGTGTGTGGTGCAGCCTGAGGGCGGGGAGGGCGGGACAGCAGTCGCTGGGGAGAGCACTTGTGGAGAAAGCGGGTCAATGAGGAGTGCTGGCTCCCATGCAGGGCCAGGAACTGGGGCATCCTGGGGAGGGCTGGCAAAGACGGTGCTGACCGCAGCCTGACCAGTGCAGCCCCATGCTCTTCCGCAGGCCCAGGACTCCCTGCTGGGGAGCGACACCTGCCACGGGCAGTGGAGGCCAGCCTGCACCAGGCCCACATGACAGGTGAGAAGCCCTAGGACGTGGGGACAACAGAGATGGGGACCAGGTGCCAGCACAAGCCTCCTCCTTCCCCAGATGCAGGTCCAGCCGCGGAGCACTGGGTGTCCCCCCAGGAGACAGAGCCCTACACTACACCCTCCACCAGAGTCAGTGGCCACTGGGCAGAGCCCAGCCTGTGGGCCCTGGAAGTGACCATCCTGTACAAAGGCCACACGGTGCTGCAGGAAGTGGTGGGGCGTCCGAGCTGCGTGCTCCTATATGGACCCCCAAGCCTGGCCGCGGGCCCCACAGAGCCCCAGCACGTGGCCTTCCCCAGCCCGGCCCAGCTACCTGACCAGAAGCAGCTGCGCTACACGGAGGAGGTGCTGCGTCACGTGGCCCCTGGGCTGCAGCTTGAGCTGCGGGGACTGGAGCTGCACGCCCTGCGCCTCGGCAAGTGCAAGGTCTACTGGGAGCTGGGCAGCCCCCTGGGATCTGCCATCCCCTCCTCGCCCCCCCGGCTGCTGGAGAGGAACTTGGACACCCCCATCTTTAACTTCAGTGCCTTCTTCCAAGGTGAGTTTGGCACTGCCCAGGGGCCACGGGCCCACCCACTGCCTCACCGACCCTGTCTTGTCCCCCAGAGCTGCTGGAATTCCAGGCCCGGAGGCGCAAATGTTCCCCACACTACACCATCCACCTGGGCTTCGGCCAGGACCTGTCGGCCAGGAGGCCCAAGGAGAAGCACCTAGTCCTGGTGAAGGTGAGGCTCAGGGTCCAGGTGGGGGCCGTGGTCCGTCCGTCCGTCCCGCCTGCCCGCCCACCAGCGCTCTCTTCTGCAGCTGGAGCCGCAGCTGTGCCGGCTGTACCTGGAGGCTGCGCAGCGGGAGGGTTCCTCCTCCCTGGACAGCGGCAGCCTCAGCCTCTGCCTGTCCCGCACCAACAGCCTCTACGATGACCTGGAGCTCTTACTCACGTTGCTGGGGCACCCGGCCTAGTGCCCGCCCCGCCCCGCCCCACCCCACCCCACCCAATAAAAAGAACCCAGAACCCCCAACAGCTGTGTCTGGCAGACTGGGGAAGAGGGCGTGATGGGGTGGGCCCAGGAAGGGTGGTGCCATCCACCACACCCTTGGCTCTGAGTACACTCACTTGCACCTGTCTTCACCAAGAAGAAACTCAGGCCGCACCCGTCCTTTAGAGCCAACTTCCGCACACAGAATGCCCTGGGGCGTCGGTGCTTACTCTGGCCTCTGGCGGGGCTCCCTCCCCAGTTCAGAAGGGCTGAGGCTGTGCTATCCCCAGGGTCCCTATCTGGCCCTCAAAACCCACAACACTGCACACAGGGAGGCCGGCCCTCAGGAGACAGTGCACAGAGGCTGAGGTGGCGGCCTGAGGACCCAGGGCCCCTCCTGGTTACCATCTTCAGCTTTCAGCACTGAGTCGGTCAGGCAGGGCGTTTCTAAAGAGAATTCATTTTTGATAAGTTAGAACACAGTGGAAACAGTGCATCTCTAACATAAAAAAAGGCCAGCTAAGCTGAGCAGGGCAGGTGATCACAGAAATCCTCAAAACGGTGCTGGGTGACTCAGAATTTCCCCACAGCTGCTCGGAGCCTGGGGGTGCAGCGGCCTCAGCCCTCGGCCCCAGGGGCCGGCGGCTCCTCAGGCCGCCTGTGTCTGCGCAGGTGGCGGTACTTGTCCACATAGGCCTTCACCAGGTTCCCCACCTTCACGGGGTTGATCTCCCCGCTCTTGCTGTGGCAGATCTGTGGGAGAGGCACAGTCACCCAGTGGTTCTTCACCCCCCACCCCAGGACCTGGGACCGGGGACCCAGGGCCTGAGGAGGCTACCAGAAGCCTGTGTCCCTGGAGTCCTGCTCTCCTCCCGTCAGCTGGGTGTGGAGTGCCCCCACGGGGTGTGGCTGCCGGGAGCCGGGCCTGGACGCAGGCCAGGTGCAGTGGCCCACCTTTTGCACGGCCTTGCGGAGGATGTCCTTGTACTCGTCCTTGGTCACCTCCCTCTTCTGGTAGAAGGGCTTGATGGCGAGCTTCACCTCCTCCACCGCCCGCTCCTGCACGTGCAGCTTCTTCATGTACTAAGGGAGGGACGCGCATGATGTCCTGCCCAGCCTGGGCCGCCCGCCCTGGAGGGAGAGGGACACTCACCTCCTCATTCCTGGTCTTCTCCGAGCCTGGCCGGGGCACGGCCACTCTGGCCTCAGAGTTGTTGGCGGCCGCGTGGCCAGCTGGCTCTGAGGCTGTGGTCAGGAGGGCCGGCCCTGGGGCCGGGCTCTGAGCCACCCCACAGCCCGCCAGGGGAAGGCTCCCCTGCAGGATGAACTGGACAGCGGGCTGGCTGACGGGTGCACAGGGTGGGACGCTTGAGGGCAGAGACGGGACTGCAAGCAGGCTGGGGCTGTAAACCTGGGCAGGAGCACGCCTGTGAGCGCAGCCCTACCTCCTGCATGGCCCGCCCCAGCGCCGGAGCCCCCACAGGAAGGTCCCGGTGCGGAGATGTCCTGGCTCGGCCGCACAGCACGGCAGCACCCACCTGAGAGGGGCCAGTGTCGGGGAAGCCGGGTTCCGGGAGCACGTGGCAAGGGAGAGGGGGTTCAGAGAAAGGCTGCTGGGACTCCACTGGGACCAGGTCTTCCGATCCCCAGATGCCTTCCTGGGGCTTCTGTGGCCTGTGGGGTGGCATCCCTGAGGGCCAACACAGAGGGGTGCTTTGTGGTCACTCCTCGGCCAGAACACTGTTTCCTGACCAGAGAATTCCAGAACAGCATCACTGGAGACAGGACTGGATGTTGGGCTGCAATCAATGCTTTCTGAGGGAGCTTGGCTCCAGGGAGCTGGGAAGGGGCAGGCACAAAGGCCTCAGGCCACTTCGCTCCCTGTGCCATGGCCTGTCTGGGTGTGACCAAAGGAGGACTGAGTGCTGTCCCGGGAGAAGCCCCTAGTGGGACCCGACTGCCCGCATGCCTGACCCGGAGCCACGCCACCCTGTCCAGAGACCACCCCCACCACCCTGGAGACCTGTGGGAGAACCCTACTCACGCAGACCTCTGTCCTCTACCTCCTGAAGGTTCCAGGTGACTCTCTTCACCAGGGCTTTTGCCTGCAGAAGGGGAGTCTGGGAAGGGCCCTCCTCCTTCCCCACAGGAGCCCTGGCAGGGTTTCCCAGGGTGCTGGGCACCCTGGCAGCTTCAGCCACATCCTGCTGGAGCCAGGGGTTCTCTTGCGGACCTTCTGCCTGGGGTTGGGGCTGCAGCACATGTTCACTGGGAGGCGGCGACACCTCCCGTTGGACAACGGCAGCCGCAGGGCCAGTGCACGGCCGGCCTGCTGGAGGCTCGGTGGCGTCGGGTAGGAAGTCTCGCTCCAGGGAGGAGTCAGAGCTCTCCGGGGAGGGTGGGGAGCTCATGTCATCAAGCTGCATGAAGACAGCTGCACTTGAAAAGTCTTCAAAGATGTGTCCCGCCTCCACAGAGTCCCCACAGTCCATGTCCACGAGAGGACACTCGGCTGGCACCTCCGGGGCTGGAGGCGCCCTCTGAGAAGCCCGGTCAGCTTCGGGCCTCTTTGGCGAGGCCTCCCCTCTCCCCGGGGGCCTGGCCGGGTGCTCTCGGTCCGGCCGCAGCCCCTCCTGGGGAGGAGGCGCAGGAGAAGCCTCCCTCACTGGTGGCCTCCTCTCTGGGGAGCGGGGCCGTGGCCTCTTCTCATGGGAGCGTGGCCGCCGATGCTCCCGGGACTTGTGCTCCAAGCTTGGCGACCTGGACCTGTGCTTCCTCCTGTCGCAGGAGCCCTGCCGCTCCCGAGGACGCTCCCAGCTCCGCTCTCTCGGGTGCCGGTGCCTCCTGGCCCTCTCCAGGCTGCTAGGGGGTGAGGACTCCCTCCCTCGAGGTCTCTTCTTGCTCCTGCTTTCGTGGCCCTCGCGGGATGGGCTGCCTGAGCGGGACCTCCTTCTGTGGCCCCGGCAGCCTCTCTTCCTGTCCTTGCTCCTGTCCTGGGTCTTTCTCCTCTTGGCTCTCTCGCGGCTGCTGGAGCGGTCACTGGAAGATCTCCGGCTCCGGGCCTTGGCCTGGGACCTCCTGGTGGGGTCCTCACCTGCTGGCGGCGACGCTGACCGGGAACTCCTGTCCCTGGAGCAGGTCCTCCTGTGCTCCCTTGCAGGGACCTGCTTCCTCTTGGTGTTCTTCCTGCCCCGGGAGCTGGAGCGGGAGCGGGAGCGGGTGTGGGCACGTGCTGGGGACCGCAGCTCCACGACCCTGTGGGTAGCGGGCAGTGACGCGTCTGGCTCCACAACAGTCACACAGGTCACCGTTCGCTCCTCGGAACTGAAGAAGGTGCCGTGGGGAGGCCTGTCCTCGCTTTCCCAGGGCCCCGGCAGGGAGGGCCTCTGTGTCTGGCCGCCAGAGGGCTGCTCCTCACCCTGGAGCTCGAGCATGTGGGAGGACGGGCCCCGGGGAGGAGAGGGCTCTGTCCCGAAGACATTCTCCACGGTGTAGGAGGTGACACAACGAACGGTCTGCAGCCTGGGGGCCCTGGGACTCCCGATGGAGATGGTGCGCGTGATCTCAGAGGGCAGGAGGCCAGAGACCAGCCGGTCAGGACTGCGGTCAGGGGAGCTTGAATCAGAGCCCGTGGGGTCAAAGGGGTCGTAGATCTCGCTTTTCAGCTGCTTCGTCTTCCTGATGGAAAAGAGGGGAGAGGGGCCCTCTTTCCTCCGCGCCTTACTGTCCACGGGCCGGAACGTGTTGCAGAAGCCGGGGTTGGTGGGCCGGCTGGGGTGTGCTGCATGTCCTGGGATGTTGATCCGGAAGCTCTCAAATGTGGAGCCCACACCTTTTCCCCTGGAGGGTACCCGTGAGGCCGGGGACTGGGAGCCCCCAGAGTGGGTGCTGGACTCCTGTGGGCCCCTGCTACCAGGCTCGCCTTCCACCCGAGCGCTGTGGCCAGGCTGCCCGGGGCCCTCCCGGCCCGTCAGTCGGCTAATGCAGGAACTGGGAAGCTCGATGTGTTGCCCACGGGCCGGGGCTGCGTCAGCCTGTTGGCTGCCATCTCTTCTGATCTTTGGTATCCTGGGCAGCTCAGAGACGCTGGCCCGATGGGCAGTGGGCTTCAGGGCCCGCCGGAGTACTGCATCCTCAGCTGGAGCGTCAGAGCCACCAGCTGAGGCCTTGGAGGACGTGGAACTGAGAGCTGCGGCCTGCTGGCCGTCACCATTAAGTCGGGGGCTGTCACCTTGCTTTAAGCCAGGCCTGCTCCCTTTTGACAGGTTCTGGGTCTGACCTGTGCAGGGAGTCCCAGAGGAGTTCAGCCTCACGGGTGTCCCCCACCTGAGCGCAGGCACACAGGAGGGCGCGGGCAGGGCTGGTGGTGGACCCGGGGCGGGTCTGCCCTGACAGCCTGATCCCAAGCCAGTCAGCTCGCTCCCTAAGTGGGGCACTCCAGGCTGCGGGCGTTCCCCAGACCCAGGGCCTTCCTCCCTGGGTGGGTCAACAGAGTTTCGCTGAAAAGAAACTGTCGCTAAAAGACAAAAAGTGAGCGTCCATCAGTTCACACCATGTCTCTACACAGCCCACCGTGCCTGCCCTCATCTAAAGGACGCCGTCTGAAACTGCTTGCTCCTTGGCTGGGTGCCCCTCCCCCACCTTGGTCCATGTCTCCGTCCCGCCCCCACCCCCACCCCCAAACCTGCCTGCGCCTGAACTCTGGGCAAAGGCCTTGGTTCAGAAAGCCGTGGGAGATGGACACTGTCCTGTGAGCCCCACGGCTGTCTCTGGGCAGATCACTTCAGGCTGGGCTGGTGGAGCAGGCGGACTGTCTGACAGGTATGCTCCCTGGGGCCTCACCTGCCCGCTTGGCGCTCAGGGAGCCATCCCTGTGGATGGTGACATCGGCGCCGTTCATCATCAGGAGGCTCTGGCCTGACAGGATGCTCCCCAGCAGGTCAGGGACGGGGGCTGTGTCCACCGGGGGCTCAGGTGCTGGGGCAGGAACACTCGTCCTGCAGGCAAGACACAAGGCCGTCAGTGCTGCCTCCCCTTGCCTGGGCCTGGGCAGACAGCACTGGGGCTGGCAGGCACCCCTGGTTCCCCCAGGAGCCCTGCCTGCCCGTCACCAGGTGAATCCCGGAGTCCTGAATACGTGCGGCAGGAAGGAAGCCCGCCCAGCAGCTCCCACTCCAGACTAGCAGGGAGGGTCCCTGCCCAGTGGTCTCTACAGGCAGGCTGACAGCTGGGTGCCCACTATCCTGATTCCGTTCATTCTCAATTGACCTGGCGTCCTGCCTGGCCTCTCCCTTGCTGGTGGGTCCTTGGAAGAGGAGGCACATGGGGCCAGCCTTGAGGAGCTGTGGCCACTACCCCACTGTGCATCCTGGTACCAGACTCAGGACCACCTGCAGCAAAGAGCCAAAGGGAAGGACCCCAGACAAAGGTCCCAGCCTGGCCCCACACCAGGACCACTGTGCGTACAGTCCTACCCCTCCCAGGACACACCTGGAGAGTCTCATGGAGACTGGCCTGGCCACAGGCTGGTGAGACCGCACAGCTGACCGGGACAGAACCCTCCTCCTGGGGCTCAGAGGGGAAGCAGGGTTTGTAGACAAGTCTTCACCGCTGGAAGGAGACAGAGGTCAGAGGCCAGCTGACCCACAACTCCATGTCCAGAGCCCTCTTCCGCCCTCCGCACAGTGACATGCTGCCGTCCTGCTCAGGAGAGCTCAGGGCTGAGGCTCCGTGTACCCTGGGTCATGTGTCCCACCCACACTAAGAAGCAAGCAGGGAGGTGGCACAGCTCCCCCAGGATGGTTCCCAGTCACCTGTCGAAGGGGTCCAACTCGTAGGGGTCCCCAAACAGAGACAGCGAGGCCGCCCCGATGTCAGCACGCATCAGCCCCAGGGTGGGGGCTGCTGGCCTGCACACTGTGGGGATGCAGGCTCCGCGGGCCGGCCGCCGCAGCCCCAGTGTCTGCGCAATGCGGGCGCGCACCGTGACTTCACTCTGACCAAGTAATAAGGAGAGGCGCTGCAGTTAGGGCGGAGCCACGCTGTCCTGGAGGGACGGACCTCGGCCCTGACCAGCAGCACTGAGAGTAGGCTGGGCACAGGCATCACTGTGCTGCTGCAGGTCCAGAGCCCATTGAACCCGCGAGCAGACACCTGAACCTGCGGTCTGTGCCAGGGCTGCCCCTTTAGCAAGTGTTTGTCTGAGCAAAGACCAAGCAGGAAAGCAAGGCCACCAGCCGGCCAGCAACAGTGATGATGATGGACTGACACGCTCGAGGGCACAGCCAGGAGCTGGGGACGGGTCACAGCTCTGTCTGAACAAACCAGCGGACCGGAGGGCAAATGCCTCTGTGAGAACAAAGCCAGTGTGCATACGCACAGGGATGAGGTGCTAACTTGCTAACGGTCCCCAGAAGACTCACAGATGCAGCAGCACCAGACGGTGGCGGCCACACAGCTCCCTAGGGTCCATTCCCTGAGCGCTACCTCGAGGGTCCCAGTGTCGGTGGGAGGATAGAGCACCCCAGAAACAGCTCCACAAGCCCAGAGGCTCCCTGCTCCCCTCCCCCTGGCTCCTGCACCCCCGCTAGCAACCAGTGTGCCTGACAAGCTGGTGGCCACAGGCTGGCCCTGGCCCTACAGGGCCCACTCTCGGCTGCCAGGAGTCGCACACAACCCTCAGGAATCGGCTCCCAAGGAGCCTGTGCCCCAGAAATGCTCGTTTCAAGCAGCAACTCAGTGTGGGAAATGCAGAAACAGGATGGGCGCTCTCCGGACCAACACAGGCGGCCTTTACCTGTCTGATGCGGTTCTTCTTGCCACGCCCCTGGCGCTTCCTAGACCGTGTCCGTGTGCGCCTGCCTCTCGCCGCCGACCTGGACTGGCTCCTCCTGCCCAGCGCCTTCTTCCGTCTTCCTGAAGGGAGGGCCGGAGAGTCGGCGTCCAGCGGTGCGCTGGACCCTCAAGACCGAGCACCCAACACGGACCACGACTCATACCGATGTAGGGATTTTTAATGGGAAAATAACCCATAATTGAAAACATACTACACATACTACTTCCCTTAATCTGACAAAAGCATACGATAGAAAAAGGAAAGTCTCTTCAACAAATGGTGTTGGGTAAACGGGACAGCCACACGGAAAAGAGTGAATGAAGCGAGATCACTCTCTAACACCATTCACAAAAAATAACTCAAAATGGACTAGAGACTTGGACATTAAGACCAGAAATCATAAAATTCTTGGACAACATAGGAAAGACTTTCCATGACATCAGCATTAGGGAGGGAGGCCTTTGGGGACTCAACTCCAGCATCAAGGGAAACAAAAAGAAAAACAAACAACAGGAGCTACATCAAGCTTAAAAGCTTCTTCACAGTAAAAGGAAACATCACCAAAACCCGAAGGAAACATACTAACTGGCAGATGATATTTCCGACAAAGGCTTAATATCTAAAATACACGAAGAACTCCTAAAACTCAACAGCAGAAGAACAGGTGATACAATAAAAATGGGAGGAGTAACTGGAGAGACACTTTTCTGAAGAGGACGTAGAGAGGCCCACAGGCACATGAAATTGTGTCCCTACTGGCTGGTTATCAGGAAATGCAAATTAAAACAACAATGAGATTATCACCTCTCACCTGAAAGACTGACTATTCTCCAAAAGTGTGGAAACCACAAATGCTGGCGAGGATGTGCAGAAAGGGTACACTTTTACACTGCTGATGGGAGTGCAAACTGGTACAGCCCCAGTGGAGAACAGTGCGGAGATTCCTCAAAAACTGAAGATGGAAATCCCATAGGTCCCGTCATTCCGCTTCTGGGCATCTCCCCAAAGATGCAAAAGCACTCATCACAGCGATGCGTGCACCCCCGTGTCTCCTGCAGCCCTGTCACAATAGCCAAGAACTGGAAACGACCTCAGTGCCCCACGTCAGATGATGGATGAAGAAGACGTGGTCCATACACACAGTGGAACATTACACAAGAGGAAACCCTGCCATGTGAGTCCACATGGATGGACCTAGCGGGGATGATGCTCAGTGAAACAAGTCAGAAGACAGATAGATGTCAGATGACCTCACTCACAGGTGGAACGTGAGCAGACAACACACAGGAACAGATGAAACAGAACCAGTCCTGGAACATCTGTGTAGAATAGTTACAACAAAAAATTAAAACTTAAAAAGAAAATTACACCTCCCACGAGGACAGAACGAGAACCGGGAGCCCAGGGCAGAGCGACACCCGGAGTACGCCCCGCCTTCAGCCCCGCCTTCAGCCCTGACTTTCGGGAACATGAAGTACAGAGTTAAGAAAGGAAATGAAACTAGCAAACGCCAAAGTGGGGTGACCCAGAGGAAAACGGAGCACGTGACACTGGCTCTGCTCACACTGGTGTGCAACACACAACTCCCAGGACTTTACCAGAAATGCTCATCGCAACATTTCTAGCAGAACACGTGCTGAAGACTAAACTATAACACTCCTGATCAGTCCTGGGGGAGGAGCTGTGGGCACCACAGGGCACCCTAAGCCTGTGACCTTCCAACCCCCCGGGACCAGGACGCTCCTGTGGAAGGAGACAGTGGCCTCATGACCCTGACACTGAGGTTGAAGCAGTCGCCTCTAGAGGAACAGTCCACATACACCCTGAGGGCCCAGGTGCCCGCTCTGGGTCCAGGGGAAATAACCAATGTAAACAACTAAATAAAACTGTTTTTCCTCCTCTCTCCTCCTGTATGCCTATTCAACTTCATTCCTGCCCGCACCTTTCCTTGAATAAGTAAAAATGAATTTAAAAATACCCACACAACGGGCGCCCGGAGCTCCGGTCTAGCCCAATGAAGCCCAAGCACCTGAGCTCTTGACCTGGGGCTGAGGGAACAAACAAAAATTAACAGAATAACTTCTTCCTCTTCCTGTCTGCCCAGTTTCTTCCTCTTTGAGAACAAAAAACAAGTCTAATGTATTTCAACCCATGAGCTCTATCTAACAGCACTAAAAACACAGCCCCAACTCTGTTGACGGCAGTGAGCGAACAAGCTGAGGCTGGGAGCTGGGAAAGGAAGCCGCCCACCTGCTGTCCAAGCCCGGCCGCTCCGGGGCACACAACCAGGATGCGGATTTTCCTCCCTTCAGGGAGCGGGCGCAGCAGCCCCACGCCGCCTGCCCTGAGTAGCTGGAGGTCGGCCGGTAGGCTGTGCACATGGTGAGCACAGGGCCTGCCTCCAAAGACACCTCAGGACAGACAGGCGTCTCCCATGAGCGAAGGGGACATCGGCAGGCAGCGCAGAGGTTGCAATGTGGGCTCCGATTCACAGGAGCGCTCCTAACGCTACCACACCGATGCATAATTAGAGCTCTGCAGGCTCCGCAGAGCCGAGGCTTCGCTGAATGTCCCCGCTGTGACCATGACCATCAGGAACACGCTGCACATGTCCAGACTGAAGAACTCTGGGGTGGGGGTAGGGGCCCGAGCTGGACACAGGTGTGCAAGTGTACAGACACGGGGACAGTCGGGCACAAAGGCTGCAAGCAGAGGAACGAAGAGGCATGGCAAGACTCCCGAGCCTTCCCAGCCTTCCTCCGCGCTGCCTCCCACGGGGCGGCTGTGTCGGCCTTAGTGGCACATGTGAGGGACACAGAGACATGTCACTGCCACAGTATTTTATTCTGAGACCCTTCTTTGCGCAGTGAGACCCACAACTGAACACTGCCTTTGTGCTGAAGACGGGGCTCTGAGCTGAGAAACAGGGTTAGGACAAGCAAACACGAGTCCCGCCCTCTCGCCCTGATTTTGGGGGTTTTAGAGGAAAGGTGCAGCAAGAATGTAGGGGCACTGGCAGGCAGGCAGGCAGGCAGAGTGGAGGGAGACGCATTCACTGCACTCAGTTGCTCACGGCAGCTGTCCCGGCCCCAGGCGGGAACCCCGGGCCCCTGGGTGTCTGCACTGCTCCGCTAAAGGCAGCTGACCAAGCCGCTGCTCTGCCAGGGCTCACCTTCTTGGCAAGTACCCTCAGTGTCAGTGTGACTTCAGGATGCACTTCCCAGCCCAGTCGCCTAACAAGGGCCAGAAGTGACAAGCAGCCATTGGCTGTAGACTCGCAGATGTGGTCTCTGAGGCCCAGCTCTCCTGAGAGGAGGCATGAGAACCAGCTGCAAGAGGCTCTGATGGGAATGCCCGCGCAGCTTTGCTCTCAGCGCCCCAAACAGGACAACCCGCCGACAGGTACGAGCGCCGACAGACACAACTAGAGGCCACAACGCGGCGCAGGCCCAGTCCAAGCACGTGGCCTCCGCGCTCTAGTCAGTGCTCAGAGCCAGGCTTGGAGAGCGTGTGCACTCGCGAGGTCAGCCCAAAGGGCCAGAGGTCACGCAGCAGGGGTGCTCTCTGTCTGATCAAGCAGCACAGAGCAGGACGCGCAGAGAAACTGGGACCCTAAGTCCACACTGCAAACAAGAGCTCCCTTCGGGCGGGGTGCCGAGGACTGGGGACGGGAGGGCAGCACGTGGACGCGGAGACACCTCCAGGAGCCCCCGCACCTAGAGCAGCGTGACGGGACCAGGGTAACAGCTATCAGAAGACACGGCGTGAGATGACACCAAGCAGGCCCCTTCAGCCGCTCTGAGTCCGCTCCGGGAGCACAGGGCGGAGGGCGCAGCTGCGGGAAACACCCATGGGAGCAGCCAGCAGACCAGGAGCACCAGCGCCAGCCTCAGGTGCTGCCTCTTACAGAAGAAATGGGGCTGTGTGAATGGCCGTCACTGACAGCACAAAAGCCAGACACCGCGGCCGCTGTAGGGACACAGGCCTACCTGTCTTCCTCTTCCGTCTGACGGAGGCTGTGGGTGTCACAAGGCGCTGACACACAGCAGAGCTCAGACCTGCAGCCACAGTTTCAATGGTCTCGTCCAGCAAAGAAGACATGAGGTTCCTGGGGACATGCTAAAAGGGAAGGGGTGGCATAGTCAGAGGGGCTGGAGGCCCCCAACCCAGCAGCTGACGTCACCTTCCCAGCCGAAGGCACAAAGTGACCGGTTCTTCCCCACGGCCTGGTGAGAAGGTCGGTAGACTTCAAAACAGGGCTCTGGAGAAGGTCGGCGGAGGGGCTGGACAGGTGCTGGGTTGGGGGAGCGCATGCCTCAGGGTATAGGAGCCAGCAGGTCGCTGGAGGCAGAGGGGCGGGGGGTGAAGAAGGGTCTGGGTCACATGGCGTGTCTGCCTGAGGCATGTGCACGAGAGCGCAGGAAGTGGAGAGGGTGCTGGTGTCTGCTGAGAAGCCAGGTGTTGGGAGGGGCGTTGGTGAGGCACACACTCATCCTCTCCTTCGTTCTCAGTTCAGTTTTGCATTCCCATGGGTGGCACCGCGACGTTAAAGATGACGGGACAGCCACCCGTGCTAATGCCGTCACCCAGGCAGCCCCACCTGGAGCGGCGCATCAGGTCCTTCCAGGTGTGCGGTGCAAACCAGGAGGGAGTATCTGGGTCAAGGTGGGACATTGAGGCACAGGTCTCCTAGCGAGCTGATGCAACGCCCTGGAGAGCAGCCCACCCCTAGGCCAGGACGCTGTGGCCTGAGCAGCTGCTCCCCGCACACCGAGGGCCAGGCCCATGCAGTGACCTGGGCCGCATAAGGCAGGAGCTGACCAGGAGCAGCCCTGCGCACCCACCTGGATCCTCCTGGCAGTAGAGATCCGGTTCCGGTTCACAGTGGCGCGGACTCTCTCACTCTGCCGTGTCCTGGCGATGGCCCGTGTCCGCCTGGCACGAGGCCGAAGCCTGCTGGTGGTAGGCACCACATCGGCCAGGAGCAGAGAGGCCTCCTCTTCACTCACGTCTTGGAGGAGAGAAGGGCCTGGCTGAGGCGCATGGCAGACCGCCCCACAGGCCCCTCCCAGAGCCTGGCCGCAGGCCACAGGGTCCAAGCTCTGGTCAACCAGCGCGCACCTCAAACACCAAGTGCCGCAGCTGCGCGAGGACCCCAGGGAGAGTGCACCTCCGCAGGGAAGGCTGGAAGGTCTGCCCACAGACACCAGGCCCATACCCACTGCCTTGGGCCCTGAGGTCTCAGCAGTTCACAGAGGGAGGCCTCACCAGCAGCAGCAGCCACTCCGGGGGCAGCACATTCTGGGCAGAACCACTCGTCCACCGGCACTTCATGGAGACGGGGGCTCAGACACTCCATGTGGTACCTGCGGAGAGAGCAGCGGGCATCACACCAGAGCTCGCACCCGAGACCACCCAGGGTGCTGTGGGGACTCACCAAGGCCCACCGATGTGACTGCCTTTGGAGATAGGGCCATGATGGATGATTAGAGTTACAGGATGGCACGAGGGTGGGGCCCTGGCCCGAAGACCAGTGCGGTCAGAGGAAGGGCACAGCTTTTTTTTTTGAGAAAGCTGTCCTCAGTGGAAAAGCCCTGGCGGCTGAGCTGCCAGGAGGCTCCCCACTGGAGGGCACAGCCGCCTCTGCTCAGATCTGACCTCCATCTCTGCCCCCAGCCCTTCCTGCTGGCACCCTGCGGGCAGGCCTCACCTCGGGCCTGGTGTCTGCCCCAAGTAGGTCATAGTGTTCCCAAGACCTGTTGGAGGACGTAGCACATGGAGGGATCGAGGCAGGGAAGCCGCAAAGCCACCCACGTGTCACTGTGGCTGAGCTCTGGGCGTGTCCCTTCACCTGCGGTACCGGCCTGGAGCGCCAGCTGGCAGGGCCTCCCTTTAACGGCCTCTGGGACACCTCTGGAGTGCCGCAGACGTGGCCGCCTCGACCAGAACGCTCCCACCACCCAAGACCCAGACGGCTGAGAGCTGGCCAAGCATCAGCGTGAACACGACGCTAAGACCTAAGGACCCCTCAGACTGACGGCCTCCAAGCCACATGCTCCACACAGTGCGGACATACAGGGCCCGCAGAGCCCCTGCTAGGCCGCATGGGAAGGCAGAGCCGGCGTGGACCCTCCTGAAGCACAGCCTGGCCAGCCCACCCAGCACAAGTACTGGGCCCCCAGGCTGCTTCCACATGGTCTTGGGACGTGAACCCAGAGGGCGTGGTGCTCCCCAGGGGTACATGAGGGGTGATGGGCTACAGCGCCACATGCCTCCCGCCCACCGTGTGGGCGCTGGCAGGCTCACAGCCAGGGTACTGTGCTCGTCCCCTGCCCATGGGGAACGGAGCGGGACGGCCATCTATGGGACAGTGATGGCCTGACTTGCTTCCCTCCTGAATAAATATCTTTTAAGTTAGATTTTAAATTTCAAAAAGCTCAGAGATAACCTGCATAGTCACACATCAGATGGCCTTGTGCTTCCACTTAAAAATGCGTGACGGGTGCACCCGGCGCTCAGCAGTGACACCACCCGCGTGCGGCCCGGACTGGGAGGGACAAGCAGCAGGAGCGACAACAGGACAGGCAGACGCCTCTTCCCGCTGGCCCGCTGCCTTCATTCCTGCCCACTCCTTCCCCTCAGCAAGTCAAGAATGCTTTACAAAAAGCGACGGAGGTGGCTGGCTCCTGTGGCTGAGACCTTGACGTGGGGACCACATGAAGCCCAAGGATGGGAGTCTGAGACCTGGGGCCTGGGTGAGAAAACAAAGGTGAACTAAAGATGTTTCTCCCCCACCCCCCCACACCCCTGTTCTTTTAAAAGAAAAAATACAAAGAAGCACCAACACTTAGTGAAGAGAACCTTTCAAAAATAAAAATACAAAGTCGTGAAACAACGAAGAGCCCGCATACTGCGGGCCAGGGGAGGGCAAGCACAGGATGGCGGCCAGGCGAGGCCCTGCACACTTCCCTCAACGGTCCATTCCCTCAAAGGCCAGGCCACTCAGCAGTCACAGCCGAGCCGCAGAGTGGGGTCCTCTCGCCCCGGGACGCCGCCCCCACGCCCCGGCCTGGACAGCAGTGGCCATGCTCACCCCGCGTCACAGCCATCACAGAGCAGCAGGCGGTCCTCCCGGTCACTGAGGCCACACATCTCACAGAAGGTTGGGTCCTCCTCCTCACCCTCTGGAGCACCAGCGCTCTCCACGGGGATCTGAGATGAGAAAGCACGCTGACCACACAGCAGGTGGCACCAGACCCCAGAGGTCCGGTAAAGGTCTGGGGAGCCAGAGCCCACCAGGCAGCGGCCGCACAGGCCAGGGTCCTGAAGTGACGTGCAGCGAGCTCCGTATTTTCTAGAGAAAAAGGACAACAGGACACAGAACAGGCCCCGCGGTCGGCACAGGGGCGTGGCAGCCCGCGGCGGAGCGAGCACTGGGTCCCGCGGCGCATGTGCGTGAGGCTGCCCGTGCTCCCGGAGACTTCCGTGTCATCAAGCACGCGTGGGAAGGACGGCCAAGAATGACACTGACACTCAGATGTGCAGTGAGGCCCCACTGGACAGCGGTTCTCAGGGGCCCGCCCGTGGAGGCTACAGTTAGTCCCGACACGTGAGGTCTTGGGGACACAATCCCTCAGTGAGATGCCAGTGTGGTCGCCTTCCACGTTCCCATCCATCTCTGCCACTGGATTCCCACCCGAGGAAGGACAGACCTCTGCCTCCGGCCCGCCCACACCTCACACTTTGGGGGGTCAGGTGGGAGCCGGTGCAGCAGCCGTGGGGCTGCCCTCAGCCCAGAGTCTCCACGGGCCAGTGTAGCCCGTCCCGCCCTTCACAGACAGATGTGGGGCTCTGGATCCACACCACACTGAATCGCAGACATTGCCCAGAGGAGACAGCCGACTCCCCGAGCCTCTGCCTGCCCAGACCCAGCCTCCGGGGAGGGGAGCAGCGGACAGGGCAGGTGACAGGCACCGGTCAGCAGACTTGAAGCACCCCTCCAGTGCAGACCGCATGCTCAGAGGGCACCTCTTCTGGCCACAGTGGAAGCTTCATAAAAGCTTCAGGAAAACAGTCTCATGGAAACCTCAAGAGCAAAGCCCCAGCATGGCTCTGCTGTCTGGTGAGCCAAGAGCGCAGTCCCAAGACACAGGCTGCCGCTCTAGCATCGGCAAACCGGGGCACTGAGTGTCACGCTCCTCAACAGAAGATGTGGGGAGGCCTGTCCAGTCTCCAAACAGCAGACCAGCAAGCACTTCTCGCACAGAAACCCCTCCTTCTCAGCCCACAGTGGCAAGCACTTCCCGAAGCCCGATCCAGGAGGAAGCCCCCCTTCGACCTTGCCTCTGTGTGGGGGGGAGTCTGGAAGCTGCTGGCATCTGTGTCCAGCAGCCCGCACCTGCCCGCCCAGCCACACCCTGCAAGGCCTGGCAGACAGCAGCAGGGCCAGCTCCAGGCCGCATGTTCGTGGCCGCAAGAGTGAGCTTCTAAAAGCGTTTCCCAAGCCTGACTTCAGGAAAGCCCACGAGACGGAGCGACGCGGTCAACTCCGTGACAGCGACACTTACCTTCTTCAAGATTTTACCACCAAACTGAGCTCGGATACAAACGCACTTGAACAGAATCCGGTCAACTGGGCAGGAATTGGCGTTCTGCAAGAAGCAGGAGCTGTGTCAGAGCCCCGTGGGGTCGCCCCACGAACCTCAGACTCACATGAAGACTGTACTTAGGAAAACCCGCAGCGTAAATGCAAAATGTTTACCAAACGCTCCACACGTCCAGCCCGGGGCTAAGTAGCTGGGACGCAGCAGTGGAGACAGAAATCCTGCGCGAGGCGGCCCTGAGAAGGGCAGGGTCACAGGCCGACTGGGTAGCAGGTGGCACCGGCTCGCCAGCCACCCTGGGCCCCCTCCCTGAGCCGACAGCGAACCTCACAACACTGCCTGACACCCCTTAGTGAACCTTCAAGGGCTTCCTCTCGTGGAGCGGACACTCAACAGACGTTGTGCACTGTTTCTTCTTGCCGTTAAGGGTTCTGACACGAGTCCCTCGTTTTAAGCAGTCGGTGCAGCGCGGGGCACACAACAGAGTGATGCGTTTTGATTGTACATTCTGTGGACTTCTGATGAATTTACACCCGTGTAAACCCCACCCGAGAGCCCTGTGCACCGCGCCACCTGGCAGGTCACACGTGCTGGCTCCCGCAGAGTGGTCACAGTGAAGCTGTGGGCCACACCCTCCTCCATCTGAGAGGTCCGGGGCCCCCACGCGACCCCTCCGGACGCCATGCAGCAGGGGTCCTCTTGTGCCAAGTCCGCTCCTGCTTGCAAAGCTGGTCCCTGACACCCTTGCTCTTCTTTCCCCCAACACACACCGTTCTCCAACGTCGACTCTGAAGCCATGACCGTTGTGTGTCTGTGTCCACGGGGGGCGAGCGGGGAGAGGAGCTGGACCCACTTCTGTTCACACCTGTCAGGATCCCTTGTCCCCAGGGTGGGAGGCCCCTGCCACCAACCTGGGTTGGTCTGCATTGCTGGGTGAGTCAGAGCAGTCAGTTTTATAAATCTCCCTGCTCTGCTGTGCCACATTCAGGAAAGTCTCCTTCCCACCACCTGCTCCACCCTGGCTGTGACCTCTGTACACGACCCTGCACGTGCCTGACCAGGCTTCACCAACGGCCGAGGCTCAGGCCTCCTCGAAGCAGCAGACTCGCCGAGCACACTCGGAGCAGTCAGTCGGCTTACACTGCCACTGACAGCAGCGATGCGGAAGCCCGAGGCCGCAGCCGACGACCATCCGTTTTGCACAGACAGTGTTTTCAGGGACGCTAATGAAGATGTCACAAGTGCTCGTTACAGCAAACCTGCACCGACAGTGCCAGGCAAGCCTGTCTTCTGTAAGGAAAGCCACGCATTGGGGTTCAACCAAGTGCTTGTTTAAAATGAAGCAGGTTCCGCAGGGCATGCTGACGTTTATCTGAGGAGCGGAGACCCTATATATAGGAAGTTATTTTACTGTGCAGAATTATCACAAAAAAAAAAAAAAAAGAATGACGCCGGCTCCTCGCTGGCTGGGACCATCACCCTGCTAACCAGTACCCGAGCTTCTGAGCAAGACTTCCACGCACGATGGGGAGCCGAATCACCTTGAGACCCAGGGGCGCCCCGCAAGGGCGAAGAGCATGCGCCGGGCACAGGTGAGGGGCGTGTCTTCCGACCAGGTCCATTCTCACGCAGGTGCAGTGGATGTTGCCGCAGGCAGGGCGAACAGGCGACCCACGGGCTCCGGAGCAAACTTCCCACATGCTGCCCTGCTGCTGGGCTCCAGCGGCACCGCCATCACTGAGGCCAGGGTCTCAGATGAGCTTCCCTTCTGAGCGTGGGCTTTCCTCGCCGGCTCACGTGTTTTTCATGACCTGGGTTTCTGCACACTCTCATTTCTCATGGCAGTGAACCTTGCACCCAGCAATCTCGCTGAATTCAGCATCCGAGGATTCACTTTTAAGACAGTTATTATTTGCAAACGTCTCGTGGCCTAGAACTCGTGTCTTCGTTCTCCCCTTCCACTAATCCAACGTGCAAGCGAACACGCGGAGACAGCAAACACCAGTCGTGTTCGGCGTTTAAAGGCGGGCTTCACTTGCCAGCCACGCCACACCTGACCTGAGCTGACCCGGCCAAAGACCGGCACAGAGCAGGAGCGCGAAGACAGGGAGCCACACAAGCTGGCAGATGTGCGCAAGCAGGTTGAGGATGCGGGACACTTCTGGGACAATGAGAGGGCTGGCCTCCGGGGCCGCACTGTCCCTCGTCTCTCTGAGGGAGGTCGGGAGACCTTTACACTTGTGGGTGCCGTGAGCTGCAGGCAGAGAAAGTGATGAGGAGACGGCGCTCACGGCTCCCAAAGACGGTGGAGGTCCAGGGGTGCGCGCCACTTGTCCTCGTACTGTTTTCTCTACTTCGTTCAACTTTTCACAACAAAAAGCTAAAAGGAAGGAGGGCACTGCTTCTAGAGGTCACTGTGAAACAAGCATCCTTGCTTCTGTTTTCGAGATGGGCCATCTGACTGCTGGTCACCAGAGACGTAGCTCATGTTCTCTAGACCTGCGAGATGTCACTCGACACGGGGCCACAGCACGCGTGCACCCACGCTGCCCGGGGACCACTGAGGCCATTCAGGATTCCTGCAGTTGAGCCCCTTGGGAACACTGGCCTATAAATAACCCTCCCTTCTCCTTACTCCTCATCCAACGTGTCACACGCACACGGACACAGTGTGCTGCCCCCAAATCCAGGGTCAGGGGCACAAACGCTGCAGAGGCCAAGCCAGGGCCCAATGCTGGGCCCAACTCCTGCCAGACAGCAGAGCGCCAGGCCCATGGGGCTGGGTCATTACAGACAGGGGTTGTTCTGGAGGGAGGGAGAACCAGAGATGCCTCTCACCTTGGACCATTCCACGATGCAGTCCAGGCAGAAGTAATGGGCACAGTTCTCCGGGGTCCCCACAGCCTGGTCTCTGAACGTGTTGAGACAAATCGGGCAGCTCTCAGAGTCATCGTCAGAAATGAACGCACCACGGCTTTCCAGCTTCCCCTGAGTATCTTCTGCTGCCACCATCTCCATGTCCTCCCCACCGTCATCTTCTTCAGAATTGTCGGAACCTCAGAAGAGGAAACGTAGTGACTGTCAGCAGGAGCACTGCGACACAGACCCCACTCACACAGCCAGTCCTGTCAACTGTGACTGTCACCAGGCACCGCCCCTGAAGCTGCACGGGCAACGTGAGGACACAGACAGCAGCCGCACTCACTCAAGCCCCAGCCCTAGGGAGAGTCTGAGCCATGCAGGGCAGCCCCAGGGCCAGCCCCGTCTGAGGACTGGGCCTCCACAGTACGAGGCGCCGTGCCAACCCTCTTCTCCAGATGATGAGCCACCTGTCCCCACAGGAGCCCTTCTCTAGGTCTCATCTTCCCGTGCAGGACAGAGAAGCACAGATTATAAGGAGGCAATCAGTCCCCAGCAGCTCCGCTGTTCTGCGAGGCACTGAGGCTGGAGTTCACCCACAAAGAGACTGGAGACAGAGTCCAACGCACCACACACGCACCGGTTCCCGTGCCCTGCTGAACTCAGACAAGAGGTGTGGCAGGGGGGCTGATGTGCCCGAAGAGAGCCCCACCTAAGCCGTGCGTGTGGGCAAGACCCTTGGTGACCCTGGTGCTGCCCACACACAGAGCTTAGACTGAAGTCAGACAGACCCAGGCAGAGGACCAGCAACAGAACCCAGATGCTAAGGGAGCAAGGCCACCTCACCTGTGGCTACCGGTCACACGAGAGAATGAGCACAACTGGTGTCCACAAAACTGTGGAAGACGCTAAGTGGGAAGACGGGACAAGTGACTGCTCGCTTTCCTGCTTCGCTGAGGGCCCCAGGGGCAGAAGCGGGTGGAGGCCAGGTGATCTGACTCGGCTGCCGTAATTCCAGGAGACTCCAGAGCCCCCTTGGCCACTCTGCAGTGCCTCAGTCCACAGAGCAAGGTCTCTGAAGTAGGGATCACCAACCACACGGCAGTGACAAGGCCAAGGAGCCCCCACCCTTCTGCAGGGGCAGCTGGAGATGGGCCACACGAGCCTGGCCTCCAAGAGGGCGTGAGGGACACACAGGCAGAGACGGGGGCAAACTGGGGGCTGGAGCCAGAGGAGGAGTGCGAGAGGGAGGAGGACTGGCTGAGCGCCTGCCGAGAGGACAGCAGTGCCCAGCACGGTGCCTGCAGGTCCTCCTGTCCACTGCCCCACAGGTCTCCTTCCCTCCGGGGCACTCCACACCCGTCCTCAGATACCACCGTCTAGAGTGCTCCTCCTGGCCTTCGATCTTGGCTTCGATGTCCGCCCCGGCCCACGAGCCCTCCCACCCTGCAGTGCCCGCACCCACAGCTGCTGCGCGCTGCCCTGCCAACTGCTCCCTAAGCCGCACATCTGCCCCAGGGGCAAGTAGCAGAGAGGCTCCGTGCGGCTCCTCCCGCCACCCTTATTCTCTAGTATCCAGTCGGTCCCCAAACCTCAGCTGATGGGAGGGACAGACAGCACCCGATGGCCTCTACCTTCAGCCCTTCAGTCAACACCAAGTGGCTGTGCTGGAGCTGGACAGTTCGGCCCCCACCCACTGCTTGGGAAAGACTCACATCCCGTTCAGAAGAGACTCTTACTCTGGGAGGACACGTGGTCAACCCACAGGGGCTGCGTGCCCCATGCCTGTCACCTTTCTGACTCGAATGTGGTGTCCAAGCCTCAAAGACCGACAAGCAGAGGTGCAGGTACAGACGGCTCAAGCAACTCCTCTCCTGCAGACCACCAGGAAAGCAGTGAGCACAAAAGGCTGCTACCAGGCCACAGCGGCTGGAAGCACCATATGGCCTGGAGAGCTTGCAGGTCACACACCAGCCAGGGTGGCTGGAGGGACAGGGAAGGAAGCCATGTGGTCCTCAGGTATAGGACTGGCCCGTGCAGCCGTGTGCCCTGCACAGAGGTCCAGGGAACATGTGTTGGCAGGCTCGAACACCTTCATCCAGCCTTCTCGGGTAGCTCTGGCTCCAAGTGCCACTCCGATGAGCGCGTGCACGCGTCTGCGGGCCCACGGCGGGCCAGGCCTGGCAGCCCGGGCCCTGCAGTCCGTGCGGACCCCGAAAGGCTGGCGTGCTCTGGCAGTCTGCTATGCTCTGCCCCACAGCCCCCAGCTCACGCTGCTCCGTGCTTCTGGACATTTTAGTTCCCTGCTGCCATCCTCAGAGGGAACCCGTGAACTGGGGAGTCCAACAGAGTGACAACACACGCTCTTGTCCCTGAGACGGGACCCCGCAGGGGGTCCGAGACAGCCCTGCGTGTGAGGCAGCTTCACTGGGGCGTCCCAGACGCAGCTGTCCCTCGCTGGAGGAGACCCAGGAAGCTGCTCGAATGTCAGCACTCTCACCAGATCTATCCTCCAGGTCGCCGTCGTCCTCATATTCTCCACCAGTGCCGGCGTTGGAGTCACTGCCTGTGTCGTCCTCGGAGCCCCCACAGCTGCCGTCACTGCTGCCTGCTGAACAGAGGCAAACACAGGCCGGGGGCGTCAGCACCAGGCAGCGATGGGGAGGTGGCTCACAGATGCACAGAGGGCTCAGAGGGCTCAGAAGGCACCTGCCAGGGCCGCCCAGGTGCTGCTCATCCAGGGGGACAGTGCCAGGAAGACAGCTGTGCCACCTGCTTTGAACACAAGAGGGTGCACGGCTCCCACAACTCGGCAGCAGAGACAGCCCCTCAGAAAGACTGAAAGCTAGACTCGAACACCGAGAGGACCTCCGAAGAGCCAACCCCCGGGGAGACAGGGCGACCCTGCTTCTCCAGAGGAGCGCAGCCCCGTCTCGGGCCAGCACAGGGTGGAAGGGGCGGGAGGGCGGCTCACCGGCACTGCTGTCCAGGGCCACAGGGCTGAGTGGCAGGTGGCCGTCTGGCCCTGGGCTTCGGTCCACAAGTTCATCCAGACTGTCGTCATCCATTGCTGGACATTGGATTTCAGCTCTGAAAGAAATCAGAGCCCAGTAATCCGCCCCATCCCAGGCTACAAAGCTCCCTTCTCCAAGAGCGACTGACAGCACTCTGCACCCGACATCATGGTGGCACGTGTCCGCTGTGGGACAAGGATGGGAGGTGGCGGGCTCGCACCGAGAACCTCCAGAACCGTGTGTGCAGACGCGATCCCCGCAGAGCCAGGTGTCCGCTGGTCAGGAACCTAACTGCTACCAGCCGGGCGCCAGCGATGCTCACACAGGGCTCGAGACACTCAGCGCTCCTGAGAGACCCGGTGCTGCTGTGAACAAACCTCACAGGCTGAGGCAAAGCAGGCTCTTCACTAGTGGGGCCCGTGATGTACCCCAGGGCGGTCTGTCAAGGCTGCCCGGCCAGCCTCCGCGCACTGGACCAACATCCGGAGACCCTGAGCACCTGTGAGCACGCCTCCGACCGCAGTCCACGGGCACGGGCACTCCAGGCCGCAGTGATGTCTGGGGTCTGGGCTCAGAGGTCAGGCTCCGCCTCTCTGCAGCCAGGTCTACCCACTCTTGAACCTGGTCTCTAAGCGGGACATGTGTCCTGCCTACCCTGCAAGGCCACGGCAAGGGAAGGCAGGCAATCTGGACGAACAGCCTCACAGTGCAGTGAGACTCCATCTTCCTCCTTCGCAGACCTTCCAACTCTGGTCCCCCCATAAGGGCTCCTTTGTCACTTCCCAGGTGACCATCAGAGGAAACGCCTCTCCCAGTGGGCCCTTCAGGAACTCGTGGAAGCCCAGTGAAGGAAGCCCCCACCACACAATGTGCTTCTGACCACGTACAGTCTCCAGGACCAGAGGAGAGGGGCTCACAGGAGGGACTGGAACGCAAGGGGCCAGGCCATAGGGGCAACTCAGACCGACAGCAGCCTCCTGGAGCCGAACGAAAATCCCGATTCCGAGGGTCTCCGTTTCCGTTCAAGGCCAGATGTTTTCTAAACGCGTTCGGGCACGAGGATGTGACAAAACTGCCAAATGCCTTATGTTGCTACAACCTGGAAATAGTAAGCTGAGAGGTCTGTGGAATGCAATCCCTTTCTTGAGGCTGGCAATCGAGGCTCTCCTGAGCGCACCCCGCTGCTTGGCAACTCATCCATGCGGTGTCCTGAGCAGAGTCCCCGCTAGGGACACCTGCTCCAGAGGGGTGCAGACGGGCGGACAGGACAGTGCCGTAACCTGTCCAGGAGTGTGCCACCTCTTCTGTGGCCACGATGGCCACAGCAGCCAGGCAAGAGGACCTCTAACTGTTGTGAGCTGTACCCATGCTCACACCACTCCTCGAAGGCACCCTGGGACACCTGCTCCAAAGCCTGCCCTGCCCTGGAGAAACAGCCTGCGAGGGGCACGAAGCCTCGTGAGCTCACCATGAGCTCAGTGGTGACAAGTCACACCAGAAAGTGCACACTGC
Organism: Solenodon paradoxus; assembly: GCA_004363575.1. Lineage (NCBI taxonomy): Eukaryota > Metazoa > Chordata > Mammalia > Eulipotyphla > Solenodontidae > Solenodon > Solenodon paradoxus. Next base: position 33,303 of record RJWH01005205.1, on the reverse strand, counting down.
AAGCCACCTTGGGGACCGGGTCACAGAGGGTGCAGCTGAAAGGCCCTGAGAGCTGCCCGGGGCAGGGGCAGGGCCAGTGTGCTTCCCCCACAGCTGCTGAGAAAATAAATGTCCCCTTCTGCGAGGCTCAGAGAGCCCTCCCACAGGGGCGCAGGCAGGACGCGCCAACAGCAGCCTGGAGAAAAACCGGGCAGCCGCTGAGGCACTACCAAGGCGAGCAGCTGCGCAAACACGGAGGGAGACACAGCTCAGGGCCTCCGGCACCCCTCCCCTACCCCTCCCCTGTCGGGAATCCTGGGCTGATGGGGACCCCAGCTGTGGACCTAGGGTCGCCACCCCGGGCCAGGCCTGCTCCCACTCAGCACGTCCTGGGCTCCGACCACAGGTGAGAGCCACGGCCCTCTGGAGACAGGCCGCCCGGCCGAGCTCGCAGTGCTGGCCCTGCTCCGCCTCCCAACGAGGGACAGATGGCAGCAGAAGGAGCATTTCCCTCCTTCCAAGTCCGCAGCGCAGAAGGCACCTGCAATTCCAACACCTCTGTGGGAACGAAAGGGCCACCCCGGGGGAGGTGCCCACCCCAGACCTGGGCAGCCTGGCGGGGTCCAGCAGCTTGCACCGGCGATTTGTCGTCCTCATTCGCCGTCTGCTACACACACGCAAAACTGAACCACCGCGGAGTCAAAAAGCAGAGCCGTGAACGTCTGCGCGGGGCTGAGGTGCGCGCGGGCCCACCCGGGCGCCGGCCCCGCGCGCGGCAAGCCCACCTCAAGGCCCCCGGGCGCACGCGGCAGCCGCCGCGACGCTCCGCCGCTGCAGAGACAGCGAGCACAAGCGCCGGGCAGACGGGCGGGCGGGCGCCGGGCTGCAGCTCCCGGCTGCGGCCCGCCGTCCGGGACGCGGGCCCGAAGCGCTGCCGGCCGCCCGCGGGGCACGGGCTTCGCGGCCCGAAACGCCAGCCGCCCGCGCCGGTGGCCGGAGGCTTGGCCGTGGGAGCCACGACGCCCGGCGGCCGGGACCGGGCGGCCTCCCGCGCCCGCCGCGCCGCGGGCCCCACGCCGCGGGCCGGGCCGCAGACAAAGCGCGCGGCGCCCCGGAGCGACGCGGACCCTCACCTGCCGGGAACTCGCGCCCCGCGGCCGCTCCCCGCGCGCCGCCGCCGCCGCCGCCGCCGCCGCCGCCGCCGAGCGAGAGCCGCCACAGGCCGCCGCCACAGCCGCCGCGACAGGCCGCGCCGCCGCCGCCGACCCGGAAGTGTCCGCCGTCGGCTTCCGGCCCACTTCCGGGCCCGCGGCCCGCGGCGGGCGGGACCACTGCTCCGGGGCAGGCCGAGCAGGCCCGCGGGAGCGGCGCCGGCCCCTGCGGCCGAGGGCCGAGGGCGGGGGAGACGCACTTCAGTGCCGGCGTAGCTCCCAGGGAGACAGTGTCTCCTAAGAGCTCGCGGCGTCTACGCCTCCTTCGGTGCGCGGCCCCTCGCGCAGTTGGTACATTCCCGCTCTCCCTGGCGAAGGGGCGGTGTCCTCGCGCACCTGGGCCCCGCCCCGCGCCGGCCCCGCCCTGCCCGCGCCGGCCCCGCCCCGCGCTCCGCCTGGGAGCGAACTCTGGGCCCCCGGCGGCCCTGGCAGAACCGGCTGGGCTAGCCTCTTGGCGCTCCCCGGTCGAGCAGCTCTGTATCCTCCGTTTCTCGTGGACGAGACGCTCGCTGTTGAAGTCCTTAGTGCGTGGACTCTTTTTCAGGTGTAGAGGCACAGCGAGAAGTAGACCTCCAACCCCGTGTTCCGCTCCGTCCCGACACACTGCCAACAGTGGGCCCCGTGAAGAACAGCTGTATTGTTACAGCTGGGATACAGGGTCATGCACGGCCTGACGTTCTGGGACACTGGAGGGTCTTGAGTAGGACCCGTTGATGGCCACTGGGTGGAGAACAGACAAGAGCATACACTGAGGTGGGGCGTCAGGAGGCAACTGAAAACCCCCACAGGTACCTGAACCTGAGCAGGTGACCTGAGGAAAGTGCCTCGACCTCCCGGTGCTGCAGAGTCCTTATTTATGCAATAGGGACGTCAATGGTTGCACAGGTGAGTACACGGTCAGCACTTGGGGGGATTCGCTATGGTGAACAGAGGCTGAAGTACCTGCCCCTCGCTCTCACCTTTGCAAGGTGCTGTCCTTTCTACAATCACATGCCTGCTGCTGAAGATCATTACCTACAGGGACACTGCCCAGCAGAGGGTCCCAAATTCGGGGCCGATAGCTCAGTGAAGGTCCAGGGAAGGAGGTGGACAAGCAGCTTTTGGCCGACTTGGAGCCCCCTTGGAGAGGGGCCAGAGCCTTCCACCTTCATCTACAGTTGCTTCTGGGTGGCTGCTGCTGGAAAACTCATCATAGACACATGTGCCCATGAGATGCAGACACTTCTCAGTAGGAGTCTTTGGGTGACACCCAACCTGTCCAGCCATGCCAACCTGTGCTCAGATGTGAGATGTGTCCCCAGGGAACTGCCCAAAGCTGCTGGACTGGGCTCAAACTGAGGGTGGAGGTGGGGCCGGTACCTCTTGAGAACATAGGTACACATCTAACCTCTCGTCACCTGCTGACACAAGTAACAACCCTTCCTCTCCCATATACAACAGAACTATCACACTGACTAGTGACCCACTTCCAACCTCTCGCAAACTAGTGCCAAGCAAGGACACACGTGCGTTCTGCCCACACACCGCTCCCAGACTGGCACCTTAAGCCCTTGCTGGGCGCTTGGCTGTGGAGGCACACTTGGTCCTGCTCCTCTCCGGCACAAACCAGCAGGCTCCTCTCCCGAGTACAGGACAGTGGCTCTGGGTTGGGAGCGCCCTCAGTCCTGCCCAGTCCAAACCAGCCCTTCACCCAGGCAGGTGCGCACGCGCACCAGGACAGGGGTGGGGAAGGACAGCCAGGGCTGTGCTCCCCACCTTGGAAGTGGGTGCACTAGTATCCCAGAGCTGCACACACACGCACCCCCCCAGGAAGTGGGTTCACTAGTGTCCCAGAGCTGCACACACACACACACACACACACACACACACCCCCAGGAAGTGGGTGCACTAGTGTCCCAGAGCAGCACGCACACACACGTGGACACACACACATACACCCCGGGAAGTGGGTGCACTAGTGTCCCAGAGCAGGATGCACACACACGTGCACACACACGGACACACACACACATACACCCCGGGAAGTGGGTGCACTAGTGTCCCAGAGCTGCACGCACACACACATGCACACACCCCAGGAAGTGGGTGCACTAGTGTCCCAGAGCTGCACACAAACACACACACACACACACACACACACACACACCGGGAAGTCGGTGTTCTAGTGTCCCAGAGCTGCACATGTACACGCGCGCACACACCCCAGGAAGTGGGCGCACTAGTGTCCCAGAGCAGGATGCACACACACGTGCACACACACATGGACACACACACATACACCCTGGGAAGTGGGTGCACTAGTGTCCCAGAGCTGCACACACACACACACACACACACACACACACACACACCGGGAAGTCGGTGTTCTAGTGTCCCAGAGCTGCACATGTACACGCGCGCACACACCCCAGGAAGTGGGCGCACTAGTGTCCCAGAGCTGCGCGCGCGCACACACACACACACACACACACACACACACACACACACCGGGAAGTCGGTGTGCTAGTGTCCCAGAGCTGCTAGCATACTGGGTAGCAGAAAACAACAGAAACAGAAATGTGTTTTCTCACATTCCTGAGGTCCCAAATTAAGATTGACAAGCTTGCCAAAATGCTCCAGGGAGGCCTCTGGCCCTGCCTGGGGCCTCATTCTGCCCTGCCTCTTCCAGCTCCTGGGGCTCCAGGGAGCAACACCCCATCTCTGTTCTGTGTTCACATGGTGTTCCTGTCCTGTGTCTCTGTTGCAAGGACATAGTCATTGGATTACGGCCCATTCAGGTCATCAGGACCAGCTCATCTCAGGATCCTTAACTCAATTACACCTGCAAAAATCCTTTTCTAAATAAGGTGGTCTTGATGGGGTGTGGGTGTTGGGGCAGGGGCATATTTCTTGAGGGGCCACAACTCAACCCAGTCCAGAGAGTGATAAGGGGGCACTTGGAACTGGCAGAACTGAGGGGCGCAGGTGAGGTTGTCGCACCCCTTGGAGCTAGACAGGAACTCAAGAGTTATCCTGAGTCTGCTCTCTCCTTGTTCCCTAATCCCAGACCCCTTCTCTTGAAACCTCTGCTCACCTGCCCTCTCCTGGGCAGGCCCTGTCCTGAAGGCGGTGGCCCCCTCGAGAACTCACAGCTTCCCACAGGCCTTGCTGACTCAACTTCTGCCTTCCAGTGTAGTGGACCCCTTCCATGCGCTCCATCCCTGGAAGGGAAAATCCTGCCCAAAGCTAGACTTGAATTTCTTTCTCTTTTTCTTACAAGAAAGGTGCAGGCAGGAGTGAATGAAATTAGGCTGGCAGACAGGAGAGGAATCATCTCCATTTTACTTTTTTATTTAGTTCACACTGGTTGTCATCCCCAGGCCCCCAAACCCAGGAGGTGTATATGGTTTGCTCCTTTGGAGGCGACTGACCTAACTGATGCTCCACCAGGTCACACTGCATAGCACTTGAATTTCTTTCCTCTCAGCAGCCCCTTTGCTGTCCAGGCAACAGTTTTGAAGGAATAAATGTGGTGCCCATTGTGGTGGGGGAGGGCGCAGGAGGCAGGTGGGGCTCCAGCCAGGCCTCCTGGAGGACGCAGGGAAGTCACCGGGCACGCAGGACCAGGACGAGGAGCTAGGTGCGGAGGTGGAGTTGGAGGGCCGGGAGAAAAACAGGGGAACAGCCTGGGGCCAGCCTGACTTGAGGCGTAGGCAAGACAGCCCTGGGGCCTGGGCCCAGGGGGCCAGTGGAGGTGTGGGGTTCTTTGGAGTCGCTGGGAGACAGGAGATGAGGTCTCCAGGGAGGGCCAGGCAGTGAGGAGGGAGCCTGCGACTCTGGCAGATTTGAGGAAGATGGGAAAGAGGCGGGGGCTCTAGCTTACTCGGAATGGGGTGTAAAGGGTTCAGGAGGGCTCAGTGTGTCGTGAACAAAAGGGAGCAGACACTCTGTCCGACTTCGGTCGGGGTGACCCAAGCTTCTGCCTCAGAGACCTGCAGGTCACGGACGCGCCAAGTGAAGTCTGAAAAGGAGCGGGGCCGAATGTCCCTGGGCCCCCACCTCGCGGCTCCACTGAGGAGCCCAACTCCTGGTCCGAAACGGTGGTTTCCTTTTCTTTTCACTCCCCAGCCGGGGATACTTCCTTGTCGCAAAAAGACGCCGCGAGACGCTGCTCTGGACTCCACGGCAGGTCTCGAGAGAGGGACCCCAAGTCCCCAGGGCAGGAGGCAGGCAGCGATCGCCGCAGGCCTCCCCACCAGCCCACCGAGCTCGAGAGCTAAGCCGAGTGGGCGCGGGCCGGGCGAGACGGGCACCGCCAGCCCGCTGGGCTCCGCGAGGGGCCGCGCGCCGGCGGGGGAAGCGGAGTCGGCCGGGCCGTTCCACCGCGCGGCGGGCGGGGGTGCCTCGGGCCGTACCACGCGCGGCGTCGGCGGGGGACACCACCCGCGACGCTGCAGGTGGCGGCCCCGCCCCGAGGCCGACGTGCGGAAAGGAACGCGCCGGCCGCGCCCGCCCGAGGCCGCGGGGCGGCGGGCGGGGCGTCCTCACCCACCTCGTGCCCACTGGCTGCGGCGTGGCAGGGCGGGCCTGACTGGACCCACCATTGGCTGTGGGACTTGCTCATTTGCATACGGGGCGGAGCCGGAGCTGGGCCAGCGGGGTGCCAGGGGGCCGCTGCCGCCGGAGAAGTTGGGCCGAGAGCCGGTGACCACCCGGCGTGGGCTCGCAGGGGACGCGCCAGGGGTACCGGTCACCTGGTGGGGGCGAACCCCGGTAGCGGCTTTCCCCCGCGGATGGCAAGGGCCCCGGCAGAGCCGAGGCGACGGGACTCCGACGCCCAAGTTGGAGGTGAGGGAGCGGTGGGGCTGGAGGATGACCTCTCCGCCTGCCCCGGGCCCTCCAGGCGCAGGGCAGCCACTGCCCACCGCACACTGCGCTGCACCCGACCCACTGTGCGTGTGACAGCGGCTGATCTGTCCCTGGGCAGTGCCACCACCCCGGCCCCTCTGTGACCCTGCTCTGCGAAGCTGGTGGGCGGCCGCAGCAGGTCTGAGGGGCACAGCGAGGCCTGGGATGGGGGAGGCAGAGAAGGTTCCTAGGGACAGGGTGTCCAGCACGTGGGGAGTTAGGGGGGCTGCTAGGGGCTTGGCACCCTCCTATGAGGGGTTCAGTTTGGACCAGATACCCTCTTGGAGGGAATTTTCTTTCCTTGTGTGCCTCAGGGAGCCCGGCTGTTTGGAGGTCCTGGGACAACCTTCACCATGTCACCAGGCTGAGGGCAGTCCTCCACCACCTGGACGTGAGCCTCCAGGACCAGCCTCCGAGGAGGACCCTCTTCAGGTTCCCATGCATCTCTGCCACTTCAGCAAGGGCCACTCAGAGTCAGGGCACCTTGGACCTATTTGCCGGGCCCAGAAATGCCCCTCCGTCCTGTCTTTTGCGCTGTTTCTCTGCTGGATGCTCTCAAGTTCACTGTGAAAGCCTGGTGGTCATGGAACTTGCCCAGAGCAGCCTCCACGCCTGCAGGTGCTGGGACATCCCGGGCAGGGTGTCCCCTCTCCCAAACAGGAGTTGACAGTGGGGGCTGGAGCTGGACCCGCAGCTGCCTGAGAAGCAGGCTTTGAGGCTCTGCATGAACTTGGAATCATGTCTGGAGTGAGCCTGTCCTGATGGGCAGCTTTCGCCACTGTGTCAGAGTGCCACACCTGCAGGTTTAGCAGGGCCAGAGTCTGCAGGTGGCAGGGAGGCTGTGAGTGGCCTTTTCTACTGTGAGCAAGCCTCAGTGACTGTCCTCGGCCAGCCCCGGAGGGCGCTTCTGTGCTGGGCCCAGCAGGAATTCTGTCGTCAGTCACCCAACACGGTCCTACCTGTCAGAGCAAGTGACCACATCTGCCAGGTGGGATCCAGCTGGCCTGGCCTGGCTCAGGCTTGTCCGCCACACCTGGATGTTCTTCGGGGGAACCAGGCTCCTCACCTCAATACAGCTCATGTCACTCTTTCCAAAGTACAGTTTAAAAGTAAACTTTTCAGCAACTCACAATGTTTGCTCAGTAATCTGAAGTCCTGTTGGTAACTTTCGGGGACAAGGGGTTCTGTCTACTTGGAACAGTCAGAGGAGGGTCTGCCCCGCCTGCCTGTGTGGCAGCCACCCAGGACCCTGCCAAGTTGAAGAGGACTCCTTAGCTTCTTCAGATCCTGCAGCAGACTAAGGACAGGTCCTCTTTGAAAGCAGACACAGACCGGGCTGTGGGGGCTCTGCCAGCCCTGTGCCCGCTTCCCTTTGGGGGCTGGGGGACTTACTGGCGAAGGCACGAGTTTGTCCTGTGTGGGGGCGGAGATCTCTGTATGGAGCCCGGCTTTGCCCCCAGCTGGCCCCGGTGAGGGAGCTGGCCCCTCAGGCCTGGAGGCCATTACCCAAGCCTAGCTTTTACAGTGAAGGCTGTACCCCATGTGACACTTCTCGGTCCTGTCTGGGGCTGCAGGGCTAGCTGGGCAGCGCGCTCAAGCCAGGTCCAGTGGGAGTAGGAGCAGGCTGTGGGCCGTGCAGGCAGGAGCCGGGGCTGGGTTCCTGACACCAGGCTGGCAGCCTCCTCCTGCTGTCTGGCCTCTCCCTGCCTCATGTAATGCCCCGTCTGGGCCACCCGCACAGCCATGCTCTTCATGGCCTTGCCTCTTGGTGGCTTTTTTGCTCCTCACACTCGGGACTTCGGGGCCCCAGAGGAATGAGGGAGCAGCAGGTCTGACTCAGAGGCCATCTGTGTAGAAGTACCCAGCACCAGAGGGAGTCTGCTACAATCCAGCATGGCTCTGTCCCACCTTGCAGCCCGTCCATGGCTGTGCCTGAGCCTCAGTGTCCCTGATTCTGGCTGTCACAAACACCTGTGACCCAGCCAAGGGGCTAGGAGCCAGTTACCCACCCTCGGACAGGGGACTGTGATTCGGATAGCACCCTGCCCCTATTTCAGGGCTGGGGAGCAGAGAGGGGGTGTTGGAAGGCAGGGAGCCACACCCTCACTGCCTACACAGCTCCTCGGACATGGTCGACCAGGAGTCCAGGGACCCGCCCCGTGCGCCCTCGGACTCAATAAACCTGACAGGCGGGTCTGACGCGTCCCTGAGTCTTCATGTCCAGGAGCCACCTTGGAGGGGGTGGCAGTTCCTGCTGCTGGTGAGAAGCAGGCCAGAGGAGGGGAGCCCAGCGGGATGGGGCCAGATGGAACCCCAGGCCATCTTCTCCGGCACCAGTGTGGGCTGTGGAGGAGAGCCCCAGCGCCCAAGTGAGAAGCCCTGGACACACAGCCCTGGACTCTCCTGACCGCTGGTCTGGGAAGACTCCTTCTAGGAAACTGGCTGTGGCAGCTTAGGGCACTCCCCAAACCTGTCCAGGTGCCTCTGGACACACTCAGGCCACCGGAGACGCTTCACAGAGGCTGTCATGGCTTTAGTGTTGAGAGGGGAGGCAGTGCAGGGCACACAGCTGAAGGACACTTTCCGAGAGCGGACCCACATCCACAGGCCGAACACGGTGCCACACATGTTCATCCCCAGGGAGCGCTGGTCGAGGCCTGGCAAGTTGTGAGGTGCCCAATCCATGCATCTCCTGGGGACCTGGCACACTGGGCAAGGGTGAGTCCTCAGCCTTCCCTGTAGCAGAAACCCCAGGCTCCACGGTGTCCCGTCTCTGGCCTAGTCACCAGGGCTTCCCGCTGTGTGGGGGAGGGAGTCCTTTGTGACCACTGACTCCTCCTGTCACCTGGACCAGGCTGGCCTCGCGTCATCAGAGCCCCGTGTGGGCAACAGTAGACATCCACTGAGGCAGAAGCTGCTATCTCCAGGAGCTCTGCTTCACTGGCACAACTGCGGGAGGACATGGAGTGAGGAGCTGAGGGGCCACAGCAGGACCCCGGCTTGCCCAGAGTCGGGGAACACAGACATACCCTCTGAGCTCGGCATCAGAGCAGGACTCTGCGGGGCCCCCAGAAGGAGCTCATCTCTAGCTGGAGACAGGAGATGCTATGGGGAGAGCAGGTCTGTTTGAGCAGGACTGGCTGCCCCCACAGCCGGCCGCCCTCTGGACCCGCTCTGACCTGTGAGCCTGGGGGCGCCCCGTCTGGCTGCGGGGGTGGCAGTGCGGCCCCGGTCTGCTGGATGAACTGCTGCAGGTTACACTGGCGGAGATCCCGGTTCAGCTCCTCAAGCTCCTGGGCCTGGGCCTGGGCACAGGGACCCTCAGGGCACTGCCTGGCTCCAAGGCTTTGCACTCTCCTGTGTCTGTGCCCAAGACCAATCCCCAGTCTACCCATGTCAGGAGTCTCGAGAAATGGGAGGTGTCGGGGGCTCACGCTCACCGCTCACCTGCAGGGCGTGCTCTGCGGCCTCCAGAGCCCGGCTCACCAGGGACAGGCTGCCCTGCACCTCCACACTCTGCCGCTCCTGGGCAGCCAGATCCTGGCGCAGGCGCTCGGCAGCAGACGTCACGGGCGACGGGGGCCCAGGGGCCTCTATGGTCAGGTGAAGTTCGGCTTCCAGGGCACGGGCCTGGATGTCCAGGGCCTGCAGCCGGGCAGCATGCTCGGCGGTGGCTGCGCTCAGTGCCTGCAGGCGGGCCTGGCCTTCCCGCTCACGGGCCTGCTCCCGCAGAAGCTCCTGCTCCCAGAAGGCCTCCTGGCCCAGCTCCGCTGCATTCCTCTGCACCCTCTGCTCTAGGCCCTGCAGGTCTACACAGCCGCCTGACGCTGGTGCCATGGGGGCTGCAGGCTCGGGCAGCGCGGGGCTGGGGGCCAACCTGGGGCAGCCCAGGCTGAAGGTCAGTGCTTTGCGGGGCTCATGGCCCAGCGCTGCTCTTGGTTTGGGGGGCAGGCTGGCACGGATTAGGCAGCGCTCAGGGGGTGGGCAGCTGTCTGAGGAGGGCCTCCCAGCAAGGCTGGGCCCTGTTCGCCTCAGGACAAACTGGACATCGCTGGCAAACTGCCCACAGGTAGCCTGGGCACCCACCGGACACTCCTGGGGCAGCAGCTGCCGTTCCTTCTCCCTGAGGCGCTGTACCAGGACAAAGCGGCCTGTCTGGCCTGGGGTGGGGGGAAAGGAATCAGCCTGCATCCCCTCCCTGCCCCTGTCCACCCGGAGGAGTTGGGGGAGGGCAGGAGGGACCAGCAACCAGCCCCATCCTCCTTGGGGAAGACCAGGCCAGAGGACTGGGCCCCTCTCCACCTACTGGGCCTGTCTGTGCTTGAGGCAACTCACCTATAGCTTGGGCTAGTGCGATGACCACTTCCTGACAGGTGGTCTGCTCGGAGACCCCACAGACCACGCGCTGGATGCCATCCACCCACACCTTCAATTCCATGGCTGCAGCCCTGAGAGCATCCCTGTCATGCAGGGAGGGCTCAGGCCACGGCCGGCCCGTCGCGCCCCACCACATTAGGGCATTCCTCTCCTGCTCCTTGCTGCCACCCCTCCAAGTCAGTCCTGCTCTGCAGTGCTCAGCCCCACCCGCAGGCTGCGCATTCCTGGGGTGGGAGGTAGTCAAGACCAGGCTCCCCCCAAAAGGAGAACTAGTCAGCCCTCCTGGACACTAAGGCTTCCCTACTTTCCAGCCTCCTCTTGACCCGCCCGCTCCCTGAACAAGCGAATCATTAAGGAGCGCTGGGATCCACCCCGCCTCCCGTCACCTGGCTCGGAGGGCGCAGCTCGGCCCGCGGGCGGCAGTCCCAGGCGCCCGGGGCGCCGCCGGCAGGCAAACACGACTCCGCGCTGCCGCGGGAACGCCCCTCCCTGCGCGAAGGCGCTCCTCGGCCCCGGGAAGCTTGCTCCTCCGGACCCAGCGAAGCCCCGGCTCGAGGGCCCCGCCAGCGCGGGCGGCCCCCGCCCCAGTGTCCCCGCGGCCGCCCCGCCGCGGGCGGGTGCAGGTGCGGCTCGCGCCCCGCCGTCGGAGTCGCCGCTCAGGACGCCCAGACGGCGCACTGACGCTCGGGAGGCTAAGGGACCCAGAGCGGCTCACCTGGGTCCTCGCTGGCCTCCGGAACCCGGCTCCGACCGGCTCCCTCTCGGGGCCCGGCGCCGCCACAACCTGCCGCCTCCAGCGCCGCCGGCGCGCCCCCATTGGTCCGCGCGCCCCGCCCCGCCCCGCCCCGCATCTATTGGCTCTCCGGCGCGCCCCGCCCGCCCCTCGCAAACGCCTATTGGTCGCCTCCTTCGTGCCCGCCTGCGCCCCGCCCCATTGGCTCGGCGCCCGCCCGCCCGCCTCCCGCCCGGCCCCAGCGGCGCCCAGGTGTGGCGGGGCCCCTGCGTGGAGGGGCGGGCCGAGCCGGCACACGCACGCTGGAAGCCCGCCGACAACGCGGAAGCCCGGCCTCGATCCGAAGCGCGCGGGCGGCGCGTCTGGGCAGGTGTCTGCCCCGCTCCCCGGTGACTTCCTCCGAAGCTGCCCAGTCCTGCTGGTTTCCTGTCTGGGGCGGGGTGCGGTCTGGGACCCCGCAACCCCGTGCGCACCCCGAGCGGCAGCTGGGCCCCAGCCGCCCCTCCCTCTCTGCCTGATTGGCTTCCAGGGACAAGGCCCCGCCAGCCCGCTCCCTCTGAGCCGGCGGAGGACTCGTCCGGACGCCTAGGGGTGGGGGGTGGGCTCTGAGCCGGCAGCAAGAGGCTGGTGAAGGCTCAAGGGCCCGACAGAGATGGTAGGCTGGACCTGGTGGGTCCTCTTCTGGCTCCAGACTTGCCATCCTGGTGGTGGCGGGTCCCTGTCCTGAGGTTGCTGGGGACTAGGGGCTGGGTTTTGTCTGAGGCTCCTTCCACACACCCTTTCCTGCCGCTGGTGGAGCCCAGTGACCTTCCTGGCTGTGTGCATACTCCCTCCTGAGCACTGTCTCGGTGGGAGAGCCCACGCCCTGTCAGCAGTCAGGCCTCCTTCCGCCTCAGTGCCCGGGCGCCGCAGGGTGGCCAATCTGTCCACCTGCTTTTATCCTGGGGTGCTGTGCACCACCTACATGAGCAAGAGTTGAAATCTGAGTGAACGAATGAAGACGGGGGTAGGGTGAAGGCCGAGGGCCGTGGGTCTCGTGGGTCAGGTCTTCACTGATAGCGCTGGGCAGAATGGATAATTGTCCTAATTATAGAAATGTCCCTAGGGCTCCTTGCGGGGGGCCCAAGAGGGTGTGGTGAGGGCTGGTGGAAAGTGGGGCTTCTGGCTTGGGGATTAGGTAGGTGGACTCAGGAGGGCCCTGCTGTCAGTGGTCAGTAAGACCCCCCACACACACACACACCCCCACTCTGAGATGCCAGGGCCTCAGTGAGGGCCATATCTTCAGGAGAGGTTTTTGCTGGCCGGTGGACACATTCACAGGCCAGCAATGTCCCCCGTACCCTCTGGTGGCCCAGGTCAGGCTGGGGAGGCACTTCGGGAATGTTCCCGATCTGGGAGCTAGTGGGCTGAGTGGGTGACCATGGCAGGTCCTGAGGGTCACTCTGTGGTTCCTCAGCTCAGCAGAGCAGGAGCTCAGCCTCTCTGGCTTCTTCAGGCTCACTGGGGGCCCTGGGCTGGGGTCTCCCTGGAGGCTCCTGGTAACAAACACCCCTCCCTTTCTGGGTGCTGGTTTCCATGGCAATGCCACAAAGCCTTTCTTCCCGCTGGGCTGCTAGGATGTAGACCTCAGGTAAGTGTTGGGGGTGAGTCTCTGGATCTGGGGGGACACTAGCCAGCACCTCTGGGGTCCCTTGCTCTAGGCTGAGAGGTAGGACTACAGGTCCTGGAGGACAGTGGTGACAGAGGAGTGACTGGGGAGTGACCTGCTGCCCTGGCCTGATCAGAAACACACAGATGTGGACACCCACATGACCAGCAGTCCGGTGACCTGTGGGGTACACGCACACGCACACACATACACACCTCCTTAGAGACGGATTCCCTGTGAACCAGTGGCACTGTGGGGCACGTGTATGTGACCGTGTAGAGATCACCGCGTGGGCTCAGCACAGGACACAGGGCAGACAGTTCCCCACCCCTCCCAGCTCCCTCAGAACATCAAGGATGGCCTCCAAGTCCCACCAGGAGGCTGAAGAAGCTGAGGTGACTCTCCTGTCCTTGGTGAACCGAGAGCCGGTCAGTGGCACCCAGGGACCTGCAGCCGATGTCCCCACTGACCAAGTGCCACCTTCCTGCCTGTGGGACACCAAGGCCAACTCGACTCCCATGGACTTCTCCGTCAATCTGCAGTAAGGAGGGGGCAGAGGGGAGGGAGGGACGGCCGGCCACTTGAGGGAGGCCAGCCAGCACAGAGCCTCCTTGAGCGGCAGGGGTGCTGGCATTGCAGGCTGGCCCCCGAGTCCCTAGATCCCTGCACCGTGAGGCTGCTGTGGAGGCAGCGGGAGCTGGAGATCCAGGCCCTGCGCTGGACCGTCCAGAACCATCAGCGTGCCCGGCACTGCCACATCCAGCAGGAAGTGACTGGACTTCCACCCGAAAGGTCAGCGGGGAAACGGTAATCAGGGTCTGAGCCAGCCCCTGTCCTGGTTCCAACTCCTGGTTTGTCAGACCCCAACTGCCGGGCCTGACCAAGACTCCAGCCCGAGCCCACCCAGACCCTCACCCTGACTTTTGCCTCCATGCTGGTTTGACTGGCCCTGAGCCCCCGCCTGCCCGACTCACAGCTTAGCGCGCCTCTCCACACCCTGGCACTGGGCTTTTCAACGGGGTTGACCCTAACCCAGATCTTGACAAGCCTGGAGTGGCCGGCCCAGCCACACCCATGCTCTCAGCCCGATGGCACTGAAGAGGGGCCGTCTCCTCCCCTCCTGGGCCGCTGGCCCCACCCCAGAAACCCCTGCCTGAAACAGAGGTGGGGGCTGCTGTTGGCCCCTCTCCCCAGGAGCACACTTCGACAGGAAAGGCTGCTGCAGAACCAGGTGCAGAGGCTGACTCAGGAACTGAGAGAGCTGAAGGAGCAGGCCCACTTGGTGAGGGCTAGGCTGGCAGGGTGGAGTGGGGCGGTGGGCAGGGTCTGGAGAAGGCCTGGCCCACCCATGGGCCCTTCCGGAGCAGGAGAAGATGCACCTGGAGGAGCGGCTGCTGCAGACCATAAACACACTGCAGCAGGTGGAGGCTGAACTGCAGGCCTTCCAGAAGTCCTGCCTCCTGCAGCTGGCACACTCCTCCTGGGTGGGTCGCGTGCTGCGGTCTTCTAGGGGCAGTGTGGAGGTGAGCCTGCTCCCCGAGACCCGGCCCTGCTGCCCCTGCTTCCTGGGTCCCTTCCCAGACCTCCTTGGATTTCCCTCCACACTGGTGCTCTGCTGGGGGGTCCTGGCCTGCCTGGGGAGTATGTCCCACCCGCCTGACACTCCACAAGCACAAATACGGTGCTAGTGAGGGCGAACAGGAGAGGTTCTTGTGGGGAAAGTACCTTTCCTGCAGCCCCTGCCTGCTGGCCCTGAACCCCTCTTACAGGTCGTGACTGCAGAGACTCTGATGGACCCCAGCGACCTCTCTGAGAATGCTCAGATCCCAGGTTTTGGGGAGGTAAGTAAAGCCCCCTTGTGCGGTCAGGTCATGGCTTGACAGACTAGTGGACGGGGCCACGTGCCCGGTGCTTCCCGGCCAGGGTTTCCGGCTGGAGGATGTGGACTGGAACAGCATTGCCCACCGCTTCCCCAACCTTCTCAGCAGAATGGCCTCCAGCTCAGAGCAAAAGTAACTCCCCAGGGACCAGGGAGGTGCAGGCTGTGCAGCAGCAGTGGCCCCTGTCCAGGCCCCACCCTTTATCCCCCGACATGTCACTGAGCCCTGCAGCTGCAGGTCTCTGATTTGTAGGACTGGGCAAGGGATGCAGGCACGGGTTTATCGGAGCCCTGAGCCCTTCCCCAGCCTGGGTCCTGGGGCCACAGCTTGGGTTGTCCTGCCCACCTCAGGGCAGGAGGGGTGGGGACAGGGCCAGGACCTGAAGTTCAGTGACCAGCAAGCAGACTGTGGCCCGCAGGCACCCTGGTCCCCCACCGCTGTCACCCCGCCAGCTCCCAACAACCCTGTCATTGGAGGACTGGGGCCCAAAGCTGCAGAGCCATTACCTGGAGCAGCATCTCAAGAGCGTGGAGTGGAGCTCCCTGCCCTTCGTGGGCACCAGCAGTTCAGGGGGCGCCGACTCTGACTCTAGCAGCTGCCAGCTGGCCACACGGCACCGTGTGCAGAAAGTGACCGGGAAGCCTCCCCAGACCCCAGGCCTCACCTCTTCTGAGCAGATGGAGACACAGGCCAGGAGCTTCAGCAGGGATGCTCAGGAGGAGCCTGAAGGTGGAGGGAGCAGTGTTCCCTTGTTCCCCGCTCCTCCCACCCTTGCAGGGCGGTGATGAGATGAGCCCTTAAATGTGCGATTGCCCGGCCTTCACACTAGCCCAGAGCACGGCATCTCCGGCCCGGCCTGTGGATTAGAGGACTTAGGTGGCTCCTCTGCACTGGCTTGAACCCCCATCCCCATCCAGGTACTGTGAGAGACCCCTCTGCTCTTGGCTCCCATGGTCCAGCCATCCCTGCTGCCCTGGGCTCACTCCCTCTTGGACCCTCAGGGTACTTCAGGCTGGATCCCAGGTCTCAGGAGTGTCCCGGTGGACTCTCCATCTGGGGATCCCCTCCTGGACAGGACTCCTTTCCCTGGAACCCTCGAAAACCCATTTGGATCAGCAGGGTAAGAGCATCCTAACTTCCGAGTCCTGTGCACAGCCTGACCACCAGCATCCTGGTCATCAACAGAGGTGAGGGGGGTCCTGGCCACCAGCACAGAGGGAAGAATGGGTCTCCTAGACTGACGCAGGAGCAGCCGGCGGGGCCCAAGCAATTCCTACCCCCATGCTCCCCTCTTGCCCCAGTTGGACTGACTCCTGCCTGAAGATCACCGCGGTCAGCAGCAGGGACAGGTTTATCCGCATCCTCAACCAGTCGCGGGAGGACACCGCAGACCTCGGCAGCTGCAGGCTGCTGCAGCTGATTCAGGGCTCCCCCGTGTGCATGTACCGCTTCCCACGGGGCACGCTGCTGGCGCCACGGCACCACATTACGGTGCGCCCACCGACCTGCGCGCGCCTTCGGCGCCCCACCCCGCCGCCCCTCACCCACGCCCTCTGCCGTCCCCAGGTATGGGGTGAGGGCCCCGGCAGAGGCAAGAAGCAGCCGACCTCGTCCAGAGAGCCAGTCCACTTCCGCTCCAGCTGGGGCTGCGTGACTCTCCTCTTGAACCCAAAGGGAGAGGTGAGTGCGCGTCCCAGCAGGGACAGGCCGGCCTGGCGGTGGGGGGCGTGACCCCTGTACTCTCTCGGCCTCACAGGTCCTCAGCGACCACCTGCCTACACACTACGTGACCTCCGCCTCCAGGAACTTCACAGACAGCCCTGACCTGTCCATCGACCGCTTCCCACTCTCAGAGCCCCGCTCCCACGCGGCCCAGCGGAAGCCCCGGCCTCGACCCCCGCGCAAGGGCCGGGAGCCTGAGGCCGGGGACCTGCGCTGGAGGCCCGGGTGGGGACCGCGTGTCCCTCGAGCTCCGCCCCCTCCCCAAGCCCGGCTCCGCAAAAATCCGGCCCCCTGCCAGGCCTGCTCCGCAGCCCGTCATTCCAGAAACCCCTCCGGCCCCGCACCTCCCCGGCCTCGCCCCTCTGGGACCCCCTCCTCCCGTGGGCGGATCCTGCCCTTACGAACCCCTCGCCCCACCAGAACGCGGGTCCTCCTGCCGCGCTTGAGCACCAAGCTCATCCGCCCGCTGCGGGTGCCAGCTCGGCCCGACAGCTCCGACAGCTCCGCGCCGCAGTTCTTGCCGGCCATCCCCCGTGAGCGCGCGCCGCGGGGAGGGCGCGGTGGACCCGCAGGGTGGGGGCGGCCTGTCGACGCACCCCATCATTGTCCCGCGCAGACGCCGGGCAGGGGCTGGAGGACTGGCAGGCTAGGAAGACGCTCCGGGTGCGGGTGAGTGCGAGCTTGCGGAGGCCCCGCCCCCGCCCGCCCCTCCGGCGGCGGACCACGCCCCGGCTCCCCGCCCCTCCGGCGGCGCCGCTCACGTCCGCTCCCACAGGTGTGCCGGAAAAGGGTGGACCGGAGCTGCCCCCTGGTGGCGCTGTCGGTGTAGAACGCGGCCGCGAGCAGATTTGGTTTCCGCTTCGGCAGCTGTGCCCCGGTCACCGCTGACGCCTGCCGACGCCTGCGGAGCGGGCGCGCGGCCGGTGCGCAGCCGGTGCGCGGCCGGCGTAGGGCCGGGGCTGGGCCACACGGAGCCTACCTCACCGGCGTCCCCGGCTCCGGAGCGGGCGGCGCGAAGGGACAAGGGCGCGGGAGCGGGATAAAATCGCGGGAGGCAGGCGCCGCCAACTGCTCGGTTTATTGGCTGCCAAGTAAAGCGCGCTTCTCTGCACGTGAGAGTGGAAAGTGATTGGCTTGGTTTTCAGTAGTCCTGCCCCTGGAGGGGGACAGGCGCCTGATCCCTCCCGGGAACCCCACAGGTCCACGAGGTGGGAGGCACAGCCGCCCTCCGCCCGCCTCGCCGGCTGCACTTGACACCACAGCAGCCCAGCTGGGCTCAGAGCCCTGTGACAGCTGAGGGGGCTCCAGTCAGCTTCGCCTGGGCCTGGGGTGGTCACTTCCAGACTTGCTCCTCTGACAGGTCCTGGGAAGGCCCACTTCTCACTCCCCACCCCACCCACGTGCTCCGGATCCCACAGGACACCCACCACTGCTGAACCCCTTGGCCCCAGCCTAGGCCAGCTTGGCAGTGGACAGTGGTTACCACTAGGGTTGGGACTGGACTTGGGTGATAGGACTCAGATGGGGTGTGCATCGGAGGCCTGGGTGTTTGGCTGCTGGGTCTGGTTCTGGCTTTGGGTTCTGGCCTGAGGCCACTTTCAGGCTTCCCAGAGCCACCACGGCAGCCAGCCTCTGACCCAAGCCAGGTCCTAGGCTGCCCACAGCTCGGAGCCGCCGCCCCCGGAACTGCAGGTCTGTGTGGCCCCGGAAACTGCTGCCCGAGTCAGATGGCACAGGGAACTTGGGGGGAGTGGGGATCAGGGTGCAGCCTGAGGGCCTAGCAGGCTCTGGAAAACAAGGAAAGAGACCTCATGCCAGACAAGGGGTCCCCCAACCACCAGTGAGGCAGCAGTCTCCGCAGACAGGGCTGCAGTGTCCACTGTGGCTCCCCTGCGGCCCTCCTCCCGCCCCAGGACAGCACCCCTCTGTCCTTCCCTGTGCTCTCAGGGACGCTAAGCCCCCATCCTCGTGACCTCTGACTGCCTGGGAGGGACCCACTTCCCGGAGGCAGAGGCCGCACACGCTGGGCTCAGGCTCACCGAACCCAGCCCAGCATCCTGCTCAGGGTACTGGGCCGGCTGCAAAACCTTGACTAGGAGTGAGCCCTGGCACCCTCCTCAGCAGACTGGCCGTGGTTACTCAAGTGCCCACCTGATCCCAGCCTGAGGTGTCTTGAGCCTCCCCTGCCTGGTCCCCCTCTTGTCACTCTCCTAGTGCCCTGTCCGCTCTCTTCACTGTGGCCCCTGTGGACTAGCGGTCTCAGGGGGCTGCCTCTCAGCCCCACCCCACCACACCTGGGGGGTGTGCTTACAGCATTGCTGGGGGTGTGGTGGGGGGTCTCTGCCTGCAGCCCCTGCATTTGCTCCACTCAGCAATGGCCACTCTGAAGCCACAGTCCCTTGGGAACTGCCGAGCTTAGTTCAGTGTCTCTGAGCCCAGCAGAGGCCCTTATGCCCTACTGTGAGACCTGCCTTCTGGGGCTGTCCTTCATCTGGTCTCTGACCCCTCACTGTACACCCCCTGCTCCCGACACTGGGCCGGGGGGGGGGGTGACTTGGGATTGGCCCCCCTGGGTAGCGAACCGCCTACCCGCAGGAAAGGGACCCCTTGTCAGCCTCTCCCAGATCTGGCTGGGGCGGGCTCCAGCAGATGCAGTCTGATGTCTCATACCTGAGGCCTGGCTTGGGGGGCTGGGCGGGGGAGCCTTGGACTCAGCTTTGGGCTCCTGCTCTTCAGAGTCCCTCCATGGGCTCAGGGTGGGTGAGGCCCCTTCCTGCTGGGACCCCAGGTGCCCACAGAGCCAGGGCCTGGGGTGGGGTGGGAAAAGAGGCTATAGCCTTACGCCCCCCACTACGCGGTGAGCCAGTCACAACGGAGTGTGGCCCTGGGGCCTCGGCTCCCTCGACCGGCTCCTCCGCCTCCTGGGAGATAGTGACGGCTTGGCCGAGGGAGCCCCGCCACGAGCCCCAGCAGATGGGACACATTCACAGCACATGCAGCAATTCAGCTTGTCAGGAGGTGGGGGCACCCACCGCACATGCGGCTCCGGCAGCCCGGCCAGGCTGTCCTGGCCATCAGTAGGGCCAGGTCCTGGCGCGGAGGCCCTGGCAGCCAGGCCTTTGGGCCTGTGTGGGGGCTGTTCCAGCGACGCCATGGCCTAGGGAGGGAAAGGGCTGGCTTGGGGGCCACAGTCTTCTGCGGGGTCAGGTGGGAAGGAGCCGCATGGGTGGAAAGACTTATCAGCTGGGGAGGGTTGGGGAGAGCTGGCGCCCTGGTTTGGTCCACTGTGCCCCCAGCCCCTTCTCCGCTGCGGGAGTCACAGCGTCCAGGCCCACTGAGGCATGGGAGTACCTGGCACCGGTGTCTCCGCTCCCGCAGGCCTCTGGTGGGGTTTCCGCAGAGCACGGGGCCAGCACCTGAAGGAGAGGGTGTGGCTGGGCCAGGTTTGGGGCTGAGGGGCAGCAGGGCCAGTTATGCCGAGGGAGAAAGTTACCGTGGGTGAGGTTGCTGGCGTCATCATCTGGAGGTGGGTCCTTGAGAAGCTGGCCTTCAGGCAGGGGGCCCCCAGGGGCCGACAGGGAGAGGGGCCGGAGCCTGGGGTCCCAGGGCTGGGGCTCCAGCAGGGACAGCTCAGTGTCGCGTCTCTGAATGGGGGCTCCATGGAGAAGATGTGCCCAAGAGTCAAAATCAGAGGTCACAGCCAGCCCCAGGGCCCACCGCAGACTCTGTCCCCAGGCTGGACAGAGCCCAGTGCCGTGGACGGAAGTTCTAGCCCTCCCCATGCTGTGCGCCCCACTCGTAGGGGTGCCTGGCCTGGGGGTGGGTGTGCAGGGTCTGGGAACAAGAGGTTAAGGCTGGAAGGGACGTGAGCTGTGCCTCCCCATCTCTGAGAGGCTGGGGGCTTAGTGTCGGGGCTGGGAGGGGCAGCCTTTGCCAGGGGCCAGGTGCGTGCCGCCGTACCCAGCCCAGGGAGCCGGCCACTCAGGACAGCGCGCCCCCTGATGGCTTCGTTCACCATGAGCCGGTCCTGCTCCAGCTTCCGCGAGGCTGGCGGGCCTGCCTCTGCTGCTGGCAAGTCGTCCAGGACCTGCAGCTGCGGGAGGAGCTTCCTCAGCTCCACCCGGTAGTTGTAGCCTGGGGGCACCTGCGAGTGGAGCGGCGGCAGGCCTGGGTCGAGGCCCTACGACCAGTGTGGCCTGCGCTGGGGCAGTGCGGGCGGGCTAGGTGGCGTTGCCTGCAGCGCAGGGCAGGCTTGACACCCGCGACAGCGGGACACTGGGCCCTGCAGACTCCCCACCAGGGGTCTGCGCTCCGCGCTCTGCAGTGGGTGCCACGCGAGGTGCGCCCGGGCGGTCGGGCCTGTGCCGCTCATCCCTGGGCGAGGATGTCCTGCAGGTGGCCCACTGCCCAGCCTGCAGGTGCCGGTGACCGTGTGGGCACAGAGGCCCGCCACTGAGGGCCACTCCCCGCCCCAGGCACTGGTTGGGTGTGCGCCCACACGCACCTTGCTGGCGGGGTCGGAGCCCGGCCGCAGGCATGCCGGATTGCCCTCCAGCGCCAGCACGGCCAGCCGAGGGCACAGCCGCAGGTAGCAGACCTGCCCCAGGTCCTCCACGCTGTTACCTTCCAGGTCCAGCACCTCCAGCTGCTCCAGCAGACACAGCGGGCTCAGGTCCGAGAGGCCATTGTAGGACACGTACAGCTCCTGCACAGCGGGGCCTCAGCCACGGCCTGGCGCCCACCCCAGCCCAGCGGCCCAGACCCACCTTCAGGGCCGGGAAGGAGCCGATTCCGTCCAGGTCGGTCAGGCCACAGCGGGCCAGCCACAGCACCTGCAGGCGGCCCAGGGAGGTGCCCAGGTCCCTGTGGAGGGCAGGGCTGGGCGGTCAGTGTCCCGGACGGAGGGCGTCCCCAAGTTATAGCCCTCACCCCAGCCCAGCTGCACTACGGCGCTCCTAGCCGTGCCCGGACTGGCTTGCCACTGGCACCATCAGCTGCCCCTGCAGGTTGGCAGGGCAGGGTCCTTTCCCATTGTGGACGGCTGTGGGGCTCCTGACACCTCTGTGCTGGATTTCTGCCTGCTTGGAGGCGTTGGGCACTGGCAGCCATGCTCTGGGGACTTCGCTGCTGCAGGGTGACTATTGCCGGGGGTGGCGGTGGGGCCTTGCATGTCTCCGGCACCCTCCATCTCCTAGCCTTGGTACTCGGGCTTTCCTCCCTGCCGTGACATGGCTGTGCCTGTCACCTCCTGGCCCGTGAGACTTCCTGAATCTCTCGGGGTCTGTAAGCATGTTTGTGGGGCTAGCCCAGCTCCCCGTCTCTGTTCCCTCTCACCCACTGTCCTGACACGGCGCGTCTGCCTGTCCCCCATCTGGCTCATCCTTGCCCCTAGCAGAACAATTCCAGGTTCATGGATGGATGCCTCCTCCATCTCCCAGTTGGCTACAATTTTCATCTAGCAATTTTTCAGAAGGGGCTAATCAAAGTGGTTTCCTCTTTCTCGTTCATTGGAAATGTTTGCTGCCTCTGTGCTGGACAGCCATGTGGCCGGGCCCGACACTTGTCTCATGACACTCTGGCTTTGAGTGCTTCTCTGGGGAGGCCAGGGACCTCTCTTCTCGGCGGCCCCCACGTCTGTCCTGAAGTCTGGCCATTGCTGTGTTAGGCAGTTTCTGTGCTGGTGACTCAGTTTCAAGTTTTTATTTGGTTTGCAAGTGGACGTCCTGCCTGTCCACGGGTCGTTTCCGTCCGCTTCTCTGTGGCCTGGGGCATCACTGCGCCTCCAGGGTTCTTTAAGCTCCACTCGGGGAAACTCAGATGGGCTCCTTTAATTGTCCTCTTCCCATTTCATGTGCGGATGTCCCCAGTGTTTCTTCTGAGCTCGTCTTTGTGTCTGTGATGGTGTGGTCGTTTTGTTATGCTCCTTCTTCTGCATGCAGGTCCATGCAGGATACCTGTATCTGCTCTGGGCCTTGCTCAGTGAAGGGGGCCATTCTGCTGGCACCGAAGACTGCAGGTTTGGGACTAACCAGTCCGTCTGCCATGTCTCACACTAAATAGAAAAGTTACCAAACAGAGAACAAATGACCAGCATAAAACCTGAGCTCCCTGCCCAAAGCTGCACGTGGAATGCTGGGCCGCTGCTGGGGAACGGGGAGGAGCGGGCGCCACAGGGGATTAAGAAACAGAGCAAGAGATAGAAAGGTGGGGTCGGGGCTGACCGCCTCACGGACCGAGAGCCCGGAATACCCAGCCCTCCACCTGTTTACTGAGTTCACACACAGCACAGAATTGCTGCAAGCAGCTGACACAAAGGTGGATCTGCTTATGCAGCCTTTGCTCTCGAACTACACAGCCGTATCATGTTTTGGGGAGTGAGCAGTTACAGAGCACCGCCCGCTGCTCTCCACGGTGGCCTTCGCCCGGCGCCCCGAGCCAGGTGTCCCTGACGCTCTGCAGCTCCCGCTTCGTGCTCGCTCTACTTTCTGTCCCAACAATGGAGAATTCAGATCTTCAAGTGTATTCATACAAAAGAAAAACAAAACTGGAAGGAACAGAACAATTCATTTAAGCATTTAGCTCAAGGCGCTAGAAAAAGAACCAACACGTGACCGGAGAACAGGACGAAAGGTGAGGTGTGGGTACGGTGGGCACATCGGGAGCGTAGGCAGCTGCTGGGCACTCGGGCCCAGAGCCACACCGGGACACCCCCTGCAGAAAGGAAGGGAGGCAGTGCAAATATGGACGCCGATGAAGAAAGAGGGATCAGTGTAGCCAGGGCCGCAGTTTAAGACAACGAAAGAGCATCACGAAAAAGTGCGCTCCAACATTTCCGAAGCCTGGACAAAGCTGGCAGCAAAAGTAACAAAGTGATTAGAGAACAGCCATTAGAGAAATTAATGCGGATTCCACCATCCCAACCCCTAAGTCTGCAGGACGGGGCCAGTTGTAAACGCAGTTCTGACGAACTAACAGTCCTCTCTGTCTTCTTCCGTGATTTCTCACACAGCAGGCGCCCACACAGCAATCAAAAGGGAGGGAGAGCTCCTGAGCCTCTCCTGGACTCCAGCCGGAGCCGTCCACCCAGGATGGGAGGACGACGCGCCTGCGAAAAATATGAGCCCGCTGAGCAGATGCCGCCGTGGCTGTCACACACTCGCTGCGCCGCCTGTGTCCCTGCAGGAGCACAGGCGCCCGCTTCCCGCAGCCGCGGAGGCAGAGGGTCAGACACCACCACCCGGATGCAGCAGGCAGGCCCTCCCCGCCCCTGCGCTCTCTGACACCATGGCCAGTGCTCTGAGATAAGACAAAGCAGCCCAGTCGGGGGTCAAGTCGAAGGAAAGGCCCCCTGCCTGTTGATAAAGTGACCGGCAGTACAGAAACCCCCACTGAATCCACAAATGATTTGAGTTCCTGGGACAGTTTGGCAGCATTACAGAATACAAAATAAAGAGACGTCATTGCCAGGTTCAGCAGCGCCGTTTATAAAAATCTATAGCGCTTTTATTGATTTTTTTTTAAGGAAAGGTGCAGGCAGGAAGAGAGAGCAGGAGGAAGCACTTTATTTGCTTTTTCAGTTGTTCCTCATGGTTGCGTCTCCCCGCCCTGGGACGCAAACCCAGAACCTTGGGATGTGTGTGGACTGCACTCGGCCAGAGGCATAAGATCTAACCACTACCCCACAGGGCATGCCTCTGTTGATTTTTGAATCTATTCTAAATCTGTGTAATGTTTCTGTTCATTTGCATCAATCAACCAGAAGACACAACAGAAGCTGGACCTCATTCATGACTGTAAAAACACTTAACACAGGGGAGTTATCTTCCTCCTGTTTTCAGGGAACCCAGGCTCCAGGGGTGGCTGTCCCTGTCACAGGTGGGCAAGGGCTCAGCCCACGACAGCCGTGTTTTCGCCCCCTTGCGTGTGACAGTTCCGGCCACAGCACAGGCAACGTGCTGGGACCTCTGCTCACGCCAACCGACATGGGAGGGCCTGGTCCCACATCTGCCGGGAGGCGCTGCGCCCCTCCCCTCAGCCCCAGCGCCCCGCCCTTCAGCCCCAGCAGCACAGGTTGGGGCCCAGCCCTGACCTGGAACGGGGCCTCGTGGAAACAGGTGGCTGCAGACGTCACGGCTCGTAGGAGCGCCCACCGCAGCTCGGTGGCCTACTTCCAACAAGTGTTCTTGCAAAGGGACTTCTGGACACGGACGCACACAGGGAGACGCTGTGTGAGTACCAGCAGAGACGGGGCGCTGCGTCTACCCGCCAAAGGGCCCCATGACTCCAAGAGCCTCAGGGAGGCCTGAGGGACAGCCTGTGCTTGCCCCTCAGCCTCACAGGAACCTGCACCTTGACCACTGGTGGGCTGCTGCACTGCTGCACTGGGTCAGAAATGAGCGCGCCCAGGGCCCTCGCAGACGATGCACACGGCCCAGGACCAAGGGCCTGTGGGACTTTGGACAGACTCTCGGGTGAGTCCATCCAGCAGAGCAAGTGTGGGCTCCCAGCAGCTCGGGGACGGGGCGTGCCCGCTCCCCTGGCGCGTGCACAGCTCAGGGTGGGCTCTGGCCCGCAGTGCACAGTGAGGACCGGGCGGCATTTCCTTCAGGCCAGCCGGGCACAGGCTGCTGTGACCGTCTGACAGACAGACACCACTGGACACTGAGCTACTGAGAACGTGAAAGCACACGGAGAGAGCCCTGCTATGCTAGTGCTTCCAGGTTAACAGACCCGTTAGGATGGGCGTCTCTCAAAACCCACAGAAGAATTTCCATGATCGGTGTATGTGAACCCCGTCAAAGTGGTCGGCAAAGTCAAATGCGTAGGTGCAGTGGCAGGCCGGCCGGTATGGGAGAAAGGAGAGCCAGGGCAGGGCTCGCGTGAGCCCCCGCACGGAGCCCGCACAGCAGACGAGGTGGCTCTGTGCCAGAACAGACCCCGTGGGACAGCTGTGACGCACACGCGTGCAGACACGTGCCGACGTGCACGCACAAATATGCACACGCACACGCGTGCGCACTTGCATGGAGGGGGCCCCGCTGCAGGATAGTGCCTGAGTCCACGCTCAGGAAAGGGAAAGCAGCCTCACTGTACAGCAGATATTAAAACTGGGTCCCAGCTTCAGGCTGACTGACGGTCACTCCAGGATAAATTGGATTAAAAGCCCAAGTGTAGAAAGTGAGAGGACAGCAGCAGGCGCAAGACGATGAGAAAGTCTCTTGACCTTAGGGGTGTGGACAGACCCCCAAAGGACACGCACACACGGTGACCAGCAGCGAGGGGTGGGAAGGAGCCAGGAGGTTGGGTTCCGTGATAAGGTTACCAGAGACCAAAGAGCGCACGGCGGGATGGGGTGGAGTCCGGCCAAGTCTAGAACATTCCCAGGCGGTGCAGAGAAACCTCTTGGAATCAACAAGGACAGGATAGAGCTGACTGGGAGGCTCCGCACCCCTGCTGCCGGGAGGAGTGCTCACGGCCCAGCTGTGGTGAGAACCGCCCGAACTGCCCATCCCATCACTCTGGAGAGTCCCAGGCCAGCTGTTTAGACCATAGTGAAAGGAGCGTGTCCTGCACTGAGGGGCCTGGGGCGGCAGGCGGGTGGCCTCGTGTGCCGCCGTCCTCGGGCGCGAGCTGGCCTGGCCGACGGACAGATGGCCGCCATGTCAGAACCGCTTTGTGTGAGGCGCCCCTGTATTCCTATCTGTGATCACGAAGTCGCAAGAGGAGCTTGTCAGACTCCCTGCAATCAGTTTCCTTTCAGAGTCCTGGTCACCTTAACCCACGGAGAGCTGCGGACATCAGGGTTCGAAAACAAAAAGTTTTGTGATTTGTTGCATTTCTGCTGCTGCTATTGAAGAGCAGAGCACGTTTTCGGAAAGCGTGTGCCCCAGGCCTGCCCTGGTGGCTCAGCCGTGAGTGAGGCCCCGGCCTGGGGCCCTGCCCACCTCCAGCCCTGGGGCCCCAGCACAAGCCTGGGTGGGTGGAGGGCAAAGTAAATGAACAAGTCAGCACAAAATGCCTCTTCCTGCCTGCCTGTCACCTGCCTGTCTTGCTCTTGAAAACAACAAACCTTCAAGTAGAAAAAAATTTTTTGAGTCTGCTCCGATCATTTTTTTCTTGCAATTGACTTTGTTTTTTCCTGGAATATTTTGTCTCAGTACAAATGGCATATCATGTTTCTTATTTTCATTACACCTTCCCCTTATAGTTTTCATCGGCTTTTAATATATTTCTCTACTTCTTTGAGCTAACCCCTCAGTCTGAACAATGAAGGAATCAGTATGGTTTTGTTTGTTAAGCAGAAGTCCTGACATCTCTACTGTTTAGCTGAGGTTAGAGGATGTTTCCGAAGAGTCCACTTTCCCAGCCCCTGCACCTGAGGATGGTATTTGAGGGGCCTGGGTGGAGGCAGCCCAGCATCTGCTCCAGTTCCGGGGGCCATAGGCCCCTGACTTCTGCGTTTCTTCACTTCCATCTGCAGACTCTCGGGGCTCGCTGATGTCACAGAGGAAGGCCACGCACCAGCGAGAGTCAGCAGTGGCTTCTCGTGTTAAGGCCTGTGAGCCACTGCCACAGGCAAGTCTTTAGAACAAGTCCTGGACCAAGGGGAGAGTGCCTCTTCCACTGTGCGACCGCCACTCCTCTGTCAGGAGGCTGGAGAGGTCTGGGGTGTGGTCTCACTCTCTGCTGCTGCCTCCCTGGGCCCTGACACCCTTTCCCAGCCCAGCTGTGCGCCCCGGCCCCCGCGGTCCCCTCCGGCATGCTCACCTCACGGAGCCCAGGAAGCTGCCACTCAGCTTCAGCTGGCGGAGGTTGGGCAGGTGCGCCCCTGCGGGTCAGGAAGGAGAGGTTCTCTGCAGCCACCACAGGCACTGGCACCCCTCAGCCCCGCGCTGTCCCCTGCTGCTCTGAGAACTAGTGGCAACTTTGGAGCCATGCGCGTAGCCAGCCAGCTGCGGAAGCTGGGCCCAGGTGGACAGCCACATGGCGGTCCTGGAAGGCCACGGCCGCGGGGCTCCAGGTGTGGACTTGGTGGGGGGCGGGGGCGGCGCATGGCCGGCAGTGCAGACCCACTAGGCCCCTGCCCCTGAGGGGAAAGGGCTCCCAGTTACAGACTCCTTCAAGGGCTGGCCACCGACCTTGCAAGATAGAGTCCTCAGTCCCTGGAAAGAGGGATGCAGGCAGGACCGTGGGGTACAAGGCTGGCATGTGGGGGACAGGGGCCTTAGGACCAGAGCTCAGTGGCCGGGTCTGGGGGGCCCTCACAGGGCCTCTGGCGGCATGCACAGAAGGGGCTCACCGAAGTTCCCCAGGCTGTTCTCGCGGGTGTCCACACACATCTCCAGCAGGCTCACGAGCTGGAGGTCGTCCACCTGGGCCAGGGCCTGCTGCAGAAATCAGGGGGGTCAGCTCTGGGCACTGGGCAGTGGTCGCCGCCGGTGATGGCCCTGCTTTGGCTGCGGAACGGGAGCAGGCGGTGGGCATTCCCTCTTCAGTGGTGCTGACGTTGGCCGAGAATGGCTGGGCCGCTGCATGTGATGTGACTAGAGCAGAGGCCATGCTGCTTGGGGCCCCCAGTCAGAGAAAGGATGGCTGTGAGGGTGCTGCATCTGAGCGAGGGCCAGGGCACAGGCCCCACATGCCAGGCGCATGGCCTCCTTGAACCCATGAGCGTGAGCGGCTGGCTGTGTAGCTGTTTGCCACCGAGTGTCACTGCAGCCAGAGCCGCCTCGTACACACGGGTGAACAGCTGCCCAGACCGCCAAGCAGCCCCCGGGCAGGCTGGAGGTCGGAGCTGGGACTGGCGGGCGCAGCCCTGGTGCCTGTGCCCCAGCACTCACCAGGCGGGCAGGCGACAGGTAGTCCTCCACCAGTTTGTGGCTGGGGCTGCCCCCGGGGCTGCCTGGGTCCTTGCACTGTGGGCTGGGGTTGTACAGGCCCTGCCAGCTCAGCTCCCGCACCTGGATGCCAGCCATGCTAGGCCGAGGCCCACAGGTTCTGTCCTGGGCCTGGTCCATTCACATCCAACCTGCTGTGGGGAGGCAGAGGGCAAGGCTACCAAGCCGTTCTCCTGTGACCAGAGCCCGTGAGATGGTCCCCCAGCAAGTCCCCCATGCCCCTGCCTGACCTGACAGGGCCCTCACTCTTGGTCTCAGCCTGCTTGGGGGGCCTCAAAGTTCCCTCCCTCAGGCTTGACCCATCCTCCCATCTGGTTGGTCTCTCTGCATTTCTGCCCATCTTTCAGGGTCCACAAGGTGGTGCTGGCCTTGGGACCTCCATCTGAGGCCCTGCCTAGGCTGTGCTATGGGTCCTCCACCTGAGTCTCTAAAGAGTCTGGGGCCCAGGGCCAGGCTCCAATCCCTCACCTGGAGGCAGCTGCCTTTCCCACCATGGGTCAAACATCTAGGCAAGGGACGGTGTGCGGCCCTAGGTGACACCTGCAAGAGTTGGATTGGCCTCCTGGTCAGGTCATGGTCCCCAGGGCCAGTAGGTACAGAGGAGATAGGGCTGTCAGTCTGGGACCTGGTCCCCAGGTCCCTTGGACATTCCTGGTGGGGAATCTGGCCTAGCTGACAGGGCCAGGTGGGTTGCTAACCTGGGGTCCCTCCAGGTTCTACTAGTGCAACATCTGGTCCTCATTCAAGTCCCCAGGTCCCACACCCCTCCAAAGAGATCCTGGGTCTGCTCCTCACTCCTCTGCTGTGGGCTGAGCTCCATGGCCCCAGGGATGTTTGCCCTGGTATTCCTGGATGGCCTGCCCAGGAGCAGAACTCCACTGACCTCTAAGCCAGAGGCGGAATTCTGCCCAGAATGTCCTGACCACCTCCCTCATCTGGGATGGGCTCCATGGCCCCCATTCCTGCCCCTCCCAGATTTTCCTTCCTGTGAGGACTGGCCCCTTTCACAGCTTGCATCCCACTGCTCCTTCAGAGGAGAGCCAGCGTGGGCTCTGGGGCAGGACACTGCCTACGTGTCCCGTGTGCAGAGAGGGGCCCTCACAATGGAGGAAGGAATCAGTGAACGAGGAAGACACACATTCCCACCTTACCTGTTATACCCCTGTGACCACCTGGGGTTTAGCCTCTCGTCACATCTAGAGACCCTGCTCAGACCAGTCTAGGAGTCAGCTGGGCTGTGATGGAGGGTGGCGGAGTTCTGGGTTCTGGGACAAGCAGTCCGGGCCCTGTGGTTCTGTGGCCTCACCTGGAAAGTGAGCCCTCGCGGAGGATCCAAGGACGTACGGCCAGGTAAGGAGCCCCAGTGTAGTTGCTCATGAAGTCGTCTCTGGCCGGAGTTCCTTGCAGAGGCCCCTTAGCTGCTTGCTGGTGGAAACCCCAAGCCTGGAAGGAAGACGTCACCACCAAGGCCCTGGGAGACACTCCCACTCCAACCCAGGTGGCCATGGAGAGGGTGTGGCCTGTCCAGGCTGCCCTGGACAGCAAGCCCTTCTCTCGGTGCCCAGGGCAAGTGGCCTAGGTCCTGCCCACGATTAGGTCCAGTCTTGGGGCCAAGGACAGGCCCTGGGCTAGCTCCCTTTAGACACTGTCCCTCTGAACTCAGGCTGGCCTGAGCCTGTCCGCATGTTAGTGGCCCGCGCCCCCCTCTGCTGTCACTCTGTGAGCCCTAAAGTCAAGCTGCAAACCCAGGGACCAGTGGCTGGCAGGCAGCTCCCAGACCGCCGGTGGGGCCTGCTCCCCTGATGACCCCCGTGAAAAGCCGCTAGAACAGCCTGGGTGCCCGCCTGCGGCTCCCTCAGAAGCCTTGGGGGCCTTCCAACGCGGTGACTGGAGTCCCTCAGAGCGTACCGAGGGCCTTGGGACCAGATCTGACCTCTGGACCAACAACTGGATCCCGGAATGGCTTTGGAGCGTCTTTCTGGAGACTCCGCACCTCGCCCTCGGCCTCCCGCCCGGCACCGGAGGATGGTGAGGCCTGCGGCCGTGGCGCTCACCCGAAGGGTCGGGGGTGTCCGGCCCGGGCACGGTGCTGGGCGCCCTCCTCCGCAGGCGCTCCGGACTCGCAGACTCCGGACGGTTCCTCGCGTCACGGAGTCGCGGAGCCGGGTGCCATGGTAACGGGGCGGGGTTCATTTGCATACTCCAATATTCATGACCCCCGGAAGCCCGCTCCGCGGAGCAAGTGACACCCCTTAGTAACGGTTGCTACGGCAGACAGGCGGGGGCGGGGCTGGCGCTGACGGGCGGGGACTCGGAGGTGTCGCCACACGCGAGCGTGGGCGCGGCGGGCCAGGAGGGGCGCGGGGCTGGCGGCAATCGGCGGGGTGTCAGGCCCCTGGGAGGCGGTCTGCCCTGGAGCCTGGCGCCCACCTTCTTACAGGTGGGAGGTGTCCTGCGGAACATTCTTCCTCCTCCTGCGGAACATTCTTCCTCCTCCTGGGGGGCGGCTGTCCCTCCAGCCGGAGGCGCCGTGCCAGGCCCGGCTGAAAATGAGGAAGACCCAGACCTGGACACCTGGAGGGGAGTCTATAGGGTCCGTGGCCGCCAGGGGCGCTGCGGGCTGCTCGCGCGCCCCGCCTTTACCGCGTTCTGGCCGCGGCGGAGCGCGGAGCCCAGGGGCCCGCCAGGGCGCGGCGCAGGAGGGTGAGCTCAGGGCTGCACTAGCCGGAGCGGGACTGGGCCGGGAGGCTCGGCCTTGTGTCATGCACCACTTTTTCTCGTAAATAAGACGTGTTCCTGCAGTACTTTGACATTTTAAACAATATTGGAAACAGTCTTTCGGATTCTTGAAAGGGGGCGGAATGTGCATGTTCGTGTTTGGGGGGCGGGGGGAGACTCCAGCTCACCCTCCACGGCTGTGGAAGGACTGGAGGAGCCAAGCAGTTGCAGAGCCGCCCCAAGCTGAAGGGAACCGAAGGTGCGGAAGGAGCCCGCCTCAGAGCTGGGCGCGGGTCCCGGGGCCGCCTGCGGGGGAGGGGAGGCCGCCGGCCCCCGACCACCTGGGTCCCAGGCTCCTGATCGCGTCCTGGCGGCGCCCCAGACTTTCTCCAGCCCCAAGACGCGGGGCGGGGGGGCGACCGCGGCGCTGACCCGAGCCCCGCCCGGGCCTCCTGTGGCCGCACTGCCAGGAGCGGCGAAGGGAAGGTCTCGGGGACGTAGGCGCGGGGTCCGCAGGGGTATGGAGAGGCTCCCGGAGCAGAGCGGGTTCTCTTCTCCCGGAGTCTCCCAGCCCCTCCCTCGAGAGCCGCCGCCCGCCCGGCCCCGCCCCGCCCCTGCCGCGGCCCACGAGGGCCTCTCGGTCCCGCCCTCCGCGCGGCTCCCGGAAGCCCCGCCCGCCACAGCTCCTGACGGGCGGGCCTCTCGGCCAACTGGAGTAACAGAGGTGGGGCGTGTCCCGGCGGGCCCGGGCAGAGGCCAATGGCAGGCCGTGCTCGGGTGACGGGCAGGCGCGGGGCGGGGCGTGCGCGGGCCGGGCCGAGTGTCCGCCGCCCGCGCCCAGCCGCCCGCAGCCCAAGCCGCACCCGCCGCGGACAGATCCCATGCGCGGGGCGAGCCGCGTGCCCCGGCCCGCTTCCCCGCCCCGGCCCCGGCCCCGGCCCCGGCCCTAGCCCCGGCCCCGGCCCCCGCCCGGCCCCGGGGGCAGTCGCGCCAGTGAGCGGTGAGTGCGGGCGGGGGGCGGCGGGGCCGGGCGGCAGAGCACTGCGGGGCGGCCTGTCCTGCGGCCAGCGAGCGCTGCATTCTGTGTGGGGGCGCCCCGAGCCGCGGCCCGGCGCCGTCCGGCTCTCCAAAGACCCCTCTGAAGAGTTGGGGCACGCGGGGCCACCCGGCCGGGCAGCTCGGGTTCAGGACGTCGCTGCCCACGGTGCCCGTGGTGGACCCTCAAGGAGCACCACTCACCGGGCCGCTCCCCTGGGGGCCTGGGCGCGGCCCTTTTCTTCCGCACCTGCCCACTCCTGCATCTTGGGTTTCTGCCGGTCGCTTCTGATCACTGGAACCCTGACCTCACCGCCGCTCACCTGCCTTGTCTTCCCCGAAGTTCTTAGTACGCGGTGGGCTTCCCCTTATTTTAACGTGGGCGGTCTTCTCTGAGCTGAGTCCACAGCGCGGTCCTTTCTCTGTCCCCTCTCTGCCTGGGACAGCATCCCGCGCGAGAGCCCTCTGCAGATACTTTGCCCAGTGCACCTCCATGCCAGTGGGCCTGCCCGCCGCCCATGGCACCAGCCTGCCTGGGCATGCTCCCCGTGGCAAGACCTGTTCTTGGAGGGAGGGGGACTGGGAACCTCAGCCTGGGCTCCTCCTTTAGGCTTTCTGCCTACCCAGCAACTTCTAATTTGGGTGCGTGGTTGGGAGATGCACTCAGCTGTCAGCCCTGCCTTCGGGGGCCCGCTCTGCTCTCACAGTCATCAGGTGCTGAGGTGCCCCCCTACCCCTAGACCAGAGGCCAGCATTTGGTTCTCATCCCCATTACCTGGTGTTCCGGGCCCAGAGGTCAGCGTGCTGGCTACAGGACCACAGTGGTCTGCTCTGCGGGGCCTGGGCATGGCTGAACGCCCTTCCTTGGCAGGTGGGACAGCAGACCCCTCAGTGTCTCAGGCTGCAGCCCTTTGAGAAGCAATGACAGAGTATAAGCTTGTGGTGGTGGGCGCCGGAGGCGTGGGCAAGAGTGCCCTCACTATCCAGCTCATCCAGAACCACTTCGTAGATGAATACGACCCCACCATTGAGGTGAGCCCCACTGTTCAACCCCCACCCCACAGAGTGAGCCCCACTGTTCAACTCCCACCCCACAGTGAACCCCACTTTCCACCCATCCCAGAGTGAATCCCACTGTTGGACCCCATCCCACAGAGTGAACCCCACTTCCCACCCATCCCACAGTGAACCCCACTGTTCAACCTCCATTGCACAG